>MU754501.1:54724-94530 GCA_026770625.1 Nicotiana glauca
ATATATATATATATATATATATATATATATATATATATATAGATATATATGGCGTCCGCAGGACCCGATTTCTCGCCTTATCCATTTTATTTCCGCATTCTAGACTTTTATATGTATAGGTTGCTTCTCGGTTGTATTTAGAGGCTCTAGACTTGTGACACCAGATCTTTTGGGAGTTGTATCGGTAGTTGTTATGGTTTTCCGCACTGTTTTATCTATTATCACGGATTGAAATTATGTTGAACTGGTAATTTAGCTCTATTAATTGGTAATGAGTTTTGTACGTGGGCTGAGAGTGTTGAAACGGTCGAGCATGCCTAGCATTGTGTTGGGCGCCATCACGATCGGGATTAGGATCGTGACACAAGTTCTCATTGAGGGAAGTGAGACTTGAATCTTACACTAATACTTGAAAATATTTTTGAGATCATCCATATAATACGTACAAATGTATACGTATTTGTTTGATTAGAGAAAGAGATCAAACTGTTTAAAGTATTATAATGATTTAGTTGGAAATTTTTTTGGAAAAAGAATTAAAATTCTCGTGATTTTCTACACCCGTTTTGGAGATTAAAATCTTCTTGATTTTCTACCCTACTTTGATATTAAAATCTGCGTGATTTTTCACTCGATCTTTGAGATTAAAGTCGTGATTTTTCTACTCCAATTTATTACTCGGTTTGAAGATTAAAAACTTTATCGTTTGTTAAATTTGGTTGTGTCAGATATTACTCGATTTGAAGATTAAAAACTTCACCATTAAATTTTGGTTGTATCAGATTGGTTTGAAGATTTAAAACTTCACTATTATTAATTCTGGCTCTATCATGTCACAAATAACAAATCACGTGGTTGGATCTATAAAGTAATAAGGGTAGCAAATATGAATCCTCTTTGAAGAAATATGCTTGGAATATGATGTTATTCATCAAACAAAGGCCACATACATGACCCAATCCAACGGGATTGCAGAAAGAAAGAATAGATCATTAAATGAAATGATGAATGCTTTGTTGATAAGTTCTGGTTTACTCCAGAACTTGTGAGGGAGGCTATTCTTACATCTTACTGAATACTCAATTAAGTTCCCCATAGTAAAACACAATATATTCCATATAAAAAATGAAAAGGAAAGAAACCCAACTTAAATTGTTTTAAGCTGTGGGGGTATTTGGTAAAAGTGCAATTTCCTAAATGCAAAAGGGTAAAGATATGATCGAAAATAATTGATTGTGTTTTTATAGGATATGTGACCAGTAGTAAAACATATTGATTTCTAGTTCACAATGAAAAAAATCCGGAGATTCATATTTATATAGTGATAGAATCAGATAATGTTGAATTCTTTGAGAAGTATTCTTCCTTATAAAAAGGAATATGAGTCGTCTAGTGAAATGTCCAAAAAATCTCGGAAAGACTAAGAGGAAAGTACATCTAATGAGGTAAATCTAAGACGTAGTAAATGTCAAAGGATAACTACTTCATTTGGACCATATTTTCTAACATTCTTGTTGAAAAATGAGTTTCAAATGTTTAAAGAAGTTATGACTTTTTTTTTGTTGGAAAAAGGAAGTCAATTGTGAGATATAATTCATATTAAATAACCATACTTGGGAGTTAGTTGATCTTCCTCCGGAAAATAAACTTATGGATTTTAAGTAGATTTAAAAAATAAAAAATGAAATATGATGATGATATTGACAAATATATGGCAAGGTTAGTTGTCAGGATTTATACAATAATAAGGTCTTGATTACTTTGGCACTTACCTACTGGTAATGAGGATTACATTTATTAGAGTGTTAATAGCGTTAGCCACCATGTATGGCCTTGAAATCCATCAGATGGATGTTAAGACAACCTTCTTAAATGGAGATTTGGAGGTAGAAATTTATATGGAACAACCTGAAGGGTTTGTGGTTCCCAAAAAAAGAGAAGAAGGTGTTGTGTCGACTTGTCAAGTCGCTTTACGAATTGAAACAAGAATCTAAAATAATGGCATGCGAAATTTGACCTAACATATTATCAAATGGTTTCATATTAATGAGTATAACAAATGTATTTACATTAAGGATTCTCCAAATTAGGTAGTTATTATTTGAAATAATAGAAAGGTACAAGAAATATTTAAAATGTGGGGGTGTTTAGCTTATGCATGACAACAACTAATGTTAGATGGAATGTCTCTATTATTTAGAATAACTTTGATATGTGTTTAACCAAAAAATATATTTTCAGTCAAATCTAGAATATAGAAGAATCGGGTTACTGATAATCGAAAAATAAATAAAGAAAAGAATTTTCAAATGCTAAAATATGGAAGCTTGTAAATCAGACATATATTCCAGTAGTATCTTGTGTTTTCCTTGATTACATGTTTCTCCTTTTATAGGTCTTCTGGAGAATCTTTGAAAATGTACGTTATATCCAAGCTATAATGAGGTCATTATGAATATTTAATGACATTAAATGCTATTTATACAATCATTATATTGAATGCAAATATTCCTTAACCACTCCAGTACTTGTTTCTTCTGTAATGATGTGTATCATCATTCTCTTATGTGTCCTGGTTCATTGTCTTTTCGTATCTCCTTAATAATTACGCTTTAAATAGGTACGGGTCTTCCGAGCCTTTTAACTCGTACCTTCCCTTTGCTCCCGTATCTCTTTTTCACCCCATTGTCTCGTACTTTCTTTTATCCACATCAGCTTAGACGTTTTTGACCTAGTCATAGCCTATAAGTAACCCCACGTGTCATGCCACATCATTATTCATCCAATATATTTAATTTTTCCCAATACAGATAGTCCCCCCACTTTCCATTTATTCATCAATATGAATATTTGGGAAGTGGAATTCGTAAAAGGAGAATTTTTGTCATCATTAATGCTCTGATAAAGTTGACGCTTCAACTGTCACTTCCTTTTAATACCCTGGACATGTGTTGCTTCCTCATTGGTTGCACTGTCATACAGTGCTTTTCTAGGCTTTCTTTTGTGCTTCACTCTTCAAGAAGTATCAGTTATCATCATTATAGCGTCTTTCATCATCGTACTCTTCCTTTTTTATAATTACCCAATACTATAAATATAACCTCTCTTCTTATCTTATTGTTCATAAATTGAACTGAATACTTCCGCCTTGCAAACGTACTTGCTTCTATTCAACTCTATCATCCATGGCTTCTTCGAACCCTAACCCTAGGAAAACTCCCATTCTAGATAATTTTCCCAATGCTCCTGTAAAACATAGAAGATGAGGTAGATTACACAATCTAAGCTCCACTCGTGGTGATGCTTCAACACCTCCTTCTAGTTCTGGACCTTCTTCTGGAACCAGAGGTTCTCATTCACAAAGAGGTTCTTCTAGAAGTAACGATTCAATGGAGCCTTTGCGTGAACCCTTAGTAGAAGAAATTATTCCTACCGAGCTTTCTTTCCACCATGATAGAGAATCTTTAAAAACCCAAGTGGCTGCACTAGACCGTACTGATCCTTATCCTACCTTAATCACAAGCGCTTTGGCTCCAATAGTTAGGAGTGAATGTCATTGGGCTGAAGATTTCCCCATTATTATTCCTAACTTGAATCAAAGGATCACCTCCTATGTGATAGGTCATTCCTTTGTTTACACCTATCCTTTCACTTTGTGATTTAAACCGGCCATCGACCCGGTCATCTTAGACTTCTACTACTTTTTTAATGTTTGCTTGGGGAAAATTGGCTCAATCGTGTGGCGAGTTGTTGCCTGTTTAAGACACCTTGCTAACAAAGCCGGCGTAGAATTTACTTTCCCCCATTTGATTCACCTTTACTCCATTAGGTTTTTCCGAAATGGAATATTTGGCTTAGCAGCCAGGAGCAAAAGAGTTTTGGTGAATCCTGAAGATGACAAAGATCATAGTTGTTATGATCGGTATGTTGCTGCCCCCACCACAGGTCTAGTCGGTGAAAGGAACCTCTGCTTCCCAGAGAAGTGGAACTTTGCACGTAAGTATTCAATTTAATCATGCTTATTTATTTCCTTCCTTACCTATTTTAACTATCGTGTTTCTTTTCCAGCAACCATGGGTATGGTCACACCGTACCTAATATCCATGGTTGGGTAGAAAGACTTCTGAAGGTTACATCAATGGAGGGTAGGACCTGAAAAACCCTTGCCAAACGATACGGTTGGAAACCAAAAACCCATGGTAAGAAATTTTTTCCCTTCTCTTCTCTTTTGTTGTTTTGGCTTCTTTTTTTTAACCTTTCTTTTTCTTAGGTTTTGCCATTCGAGGAGTCACTCTTGAATGTGTCTTAGCATCACGTGGCCAAGACATTTTCGTAGGATCGCACCAAGATGTTTCAATTCCTTCAATATCTGAGAAGAGAAAATCCGTTCTTGAAGATGACTCTGAAGGAGAAGGTGAAGGTTCTCTGGTAACTAGACCATGAGGCAGGAGACGAATCGTCTCTGATGACGAGATTAACACCTCTCCAGACCTGCCTCTTTCCGAACCTGCCATATCTCCTATGGTTATTCCTGATGACGACATCTCTGCCCCCTCTGATACTGTTGAGTCTATAAACCAACTTTTTATAAGTGGTTTTAGTAGTGGTCTTTTAGGTCCTGTTTTAGATGATGTTCCCTTGTCTACTTCTACCGTTCCTGTAATTGTTCCTTTACCTCCCTCATTTGTTACTTCCATTCCCTCTTCTGCTATATCTCCTTCAACAATTATTCCTCCTATAATCTACCATATTGAGGTGGGTTCCTCGAGTAGGAGTTCCAATATGAGGAGTGTTACCATTGAAGTCCCTAGAGATAGCAGCCTCCTGAGAAAATTTGGGCAAGCAGACACGTGGCTTGTGCCTTTGATTGGTCCTATTGAAAAAGCAAAGCTCAAGAGTCACAGTAATATGGCTCTTTTGAACGACATTGTCCATGCTAGCTTGAAGGTATTCCTTAATCTCTTTTTTTTTATAGAAGATTTTTTTCTGGAATTTAACCTTATATACTTTTTTTATTACAACCAGGTCAACCTTATTGGTACCGAGCTCATAAGTCGAGTTCCTCTCTTAGAGAAATTGGCTCGTGATTTGGAGAAAACTGCTCATGATGCAGAGAAAATTACTCGTGAATCCCAATTAGAGGCCAACAATTGGAAAGGCCAATACAAAAGTACGCAGATTGACATGGACATCTTGGAAAAGAGAAAGAGCTCTTTAGAGAAACAAGTTCAAAACCTCACCTCTGAGTTGGCGACGGTCAAGGCTGCTGCAGACCAATCTAAGAGAACTAAGGAGCTTTTTGTAGAGCAATTGTCCTGGTTACTGACAAAAACAAAGCTTTGAAGGCTTTATTGGCTCAGAAGGAAACTTATGCAGAAGGTATGGCACAAGAACTCACTCGAGTGCATGAATAATTAAGAGCCTTGGCTGACAAGGTTTGTGCTTTAGAGAATTCCCACACCTCTCTGCAATCATCTCATGATTCCATTCTCCTAAAGAATGAAGAACTTAAAAATGAAGTCACGGCCTGGGAAAAGGATTATGAACTTCTTGAAGAATCTTCCAACATTGAAGTAAGTTGGATCTATCTCAAAACCCACCGTGATACCTTGATGGAAATAAGCCAAGAGGACTTCAATCTTGAATGCGAGTTGGCTAAAGTAAATGAAGCCATCGAGAAAGTGCAACAGCCACCGGATTTCTCATCTCCCGAAGCTAATCTTTCCGCGGCTGAAACTCCCTTAGTTGAGGCCCCTCCAAATGAATCTTCTACAATTGAAGTTGTTTTGATTGAAGCTCCCATGGGTGAAGTTCCCTTGTCTGAAGTCACCATGTCTGCTGTTCCCAAAGCTTCTGTATCTAATGAGATTATTGCTAGTGTGGCCCTTCCTTTGAGTTCTTCCATGCCTACTATCACTAGCCAAGTTGAAGTTGCATCCGTGGGTGTTGCCAGTACTATGACTGAAGATCAACTTGTAAGGGCATGTGAAGTTGAGTCAGTTGAGTCTGTAAATAACCCCCCTTCAATTTCGTCACCTTAGAAGGTTTTTTTTTTTTTAAATTTAGATTTCCCCTTTTTGCAGGTGCCTTTTTGGAAGTCTATGTTTAAAGTGTTTAACTTCTTGTGACAACTTCTGCCATAAAAACTCTTGAATTAGACATTTCAACTCCCCGAGTTTTGTGTAAGGGGAATTTTGGATATGAACAAGTTTTTATACTTGTCTTTTAATATTTTAAGAATTTTATTTTCTTCAAACTCCTATCTGTTCTATTCTTGCCTCTTATCTTTGAAGGACTTAGAGAATAGGTTGCATTTTTACTATTTGAAAATGCTTTTATTGTTCTCATGATTAAATAATATGAGATTCATAAAAGAGGGCCCTTTTATATATTGACACTTGATGAAGAAGACGTCTCAACTTCATAACGGTGTTTTATACGATATAAGAAATAGGAACATACATATTTATCTGGAATAACTTGAACAAATCTTTATTTCTGAACTTTGACAAGTTGTAAATCATTCCTTACATGTATTTGAATTACATCTATAACTTTCTCGTAACTGTTTCTCTTGTAACAGATTTACAAAAAATAGAACAATAAATACAGGATTTTTCCTTATAACCTGTTTTACTATAAAACTCTTACCCTTAACTATTTATGTAGTATAGTGGGTTTCCCTTAGCTCCAAAACATTAGGAAGGGTTTGAGAGGTGACTCCATTATTCTCATGGGAAAGAATACTATGATGAAGTACTATGACTCATTAGCTTCCACTCTGCACTTGTCTTCTTTTAGGCTAGGCTTGCCTTTCCTTCATCTTCTTTGCCTTTTATATACACATGATTGTAAATTCTATGTAGTCCCCCAAGTGTTTGAGTGTTGAAGTATGAAGCCTCGAGCACTTGATAGTTTCCTTCATCCAGCCCCTTTCCTGAAAAGGAAATATCTACGGGACTGGGGGGTATGATTATAGATGAAGACTGCTTTACCCGTGTATGTTTCTACCAGAATTATTGTAACCCTAGGCCTGGAATTTTAGTGTATTCCATTTTGCCTTACAGGTCGTGAATCATCATTTAGTACTGGTAAGCGTTTTCCCTATCCTCTAAAATCGTTAGTCAAAATTTTAATAATTCAAAAATAAAATCTAACATGATGATACCTGACCATGTGTTTTTCCTTAGAAGTAATATCTCTTTAAATGAACAGCATTCCAATGCTATGGAAGTATTTTGCCATCCATTGTCTCCAACTCATGTGCTCCTTTTCCTGCAATATCATGTATTATGTAGGGTCCTTCCCAAGTTGGACTTAGCTTACTAGAATTGGCTGCCTTGGTAGATTGAAAAACTTTTTTAAGCACGAAGTCCCCAAGTTCGAAATATCGCAGACGGGCTTTCCTATTGTAATATCGTTCAATCATCTACTTTTGTGCGGCCATTCTTATCAATGCAGTTTCTCTCATGCCTTCTAATAGATCTAAATTCACCCGCATCTCTTCATCATTAGACACTTGCGTTGCTTGTGCCACTCTCATACTTGGCTCACCTATCTCAACTGGGATAAGTGCCTCAACCCCATATACTAAATAAAATGGGGTCTCACCTGTGCTTGTTTTCGTGGTTGTACGGTATGCCCATAAGACTCCCGGTAATACTTCAGGCCAGTCACCCTTTGATTCTTCCAATCGTTTCTTCAAATTATTCATGATGATCTTTTTTGTAGACTCCACCTGCCCATTCCCTATTGGATGATAAGGTGTTGATGTTATCCTTTTTATTTGTCAACTTTGAAAGAATTCCGTGACTTGAGCTCCGATAAATTGTGGACCATTATCGCATACGATTTCTTTTGGCACACCGAACCGGCAAATGATATTTCGCCAAATGAAATCCTTGACTTTTTTTTCCCGTACCTGTTTGAATGCTCCTGCCTCTATCCATTCAGTAAAGTAATCAGTAAGTATGAGTAAAAATTTTACATGTCCTTTAGCTTGAGGTAGTGTCCAATAATATCCATTACCCATTTCATGAACGGCCACGGTGCAATAACCGGATGTAACAATTCAGCAGGTCGGTGCATGATGTTATTGTACCTTTGACATTTGTCTCATTTAGCTACGAAATTCATTGCTTCTTCTTCCATTTTGGGCCAATAATACCCTGCCCTAATCAAAGTTCTTACCAATGACCTTCCTCCTGCGTGATTTCCATAATGTCCTTCATGTATTTCCCTCATTACATATTCTGTTTGAGAAGGTCCAAGACATCTTGCTAAAGGGCCACCGAACATCTTTCGATAAAGGTTACCTTGTTTTAAACAATATCGAGCTGCCTTCTTACGAAGTGCTTGTACTTTTGCCTTGTCATCTGGTACGATACCATACTGCAAAAAAGCTACGATTTCATTTCTTCTGTCCCAAGTTAGATTATTAAAATTTACCTCATTCTTGTCAGGTTCGAGAACCGAGTGAAATAAGTAAATAACTGAGGCATTGGCATCTTCTATTATATCATCTGCAGATGCACGGTTTGCTAGGGCGTCTGCTTCGACATTATCATCCCTTGGGATTTGAATAACCTTCCGTGATTGGAACTGTTTTATCAGTTCCTTTACCTTTTCCAAATATTGTTGTATCCTTGCCTCTCTTGCTGTGTAAGTCCCTATAATTTGATTAACCACGAGTTGAGAATCGCTTTTGATCACTACCTGACTTATTCCAAGTTCCCATGACAATTCCATACCTGCGATCACAGCTTCATACTTTGCTTCATTATTAGTTATAGAATGACATTTAATGGCTTGTCTAATAGTTTCTCCCGTAGGTGGTACCAAAATAATTCCTAATCATGCACCTTTAATGTTAGACGATCCATCAGTAAATAAGGTCCAGAGCCCTGGGTTTGCTCCATTAAGTACCTGAACTTCTTTTTCTGCTTCTAATTGCATCCCTTGACTAAAATCAACCACAAAATCTGCTAGTACTTGGGATTTTATTGTTGTTCTAGTAGGTAAGTAATTTCATATTCCCTTAATTCTATAGCCCACTTAGCTAACCTCCCTAACAATTCATGCTTATGCAATATATTACGTAATAGGAATGCAGTTACAACAGCAATTGGGTGACATTGAAAATATGGTCTCAATTTTCTAGAAGCCGTGATTAGAGCTAATGCTAATTTGTCTAACTGCGGATATCGTGACTTAGCATCTAAAAAAGATTTACTAACATAATAAATAGGAGATTGTTTACCTTGTTCTTCTCGTACCAAAACTATACTTACCGCAACTTCTGAAACTGCAAGGTAGATAAAAAGTCTTTCCCCAGTTTTGGGTTTGGCTAATAGTGGTGGATTTGCCAAATATGTCTTCAAGTTCCTAAGTGCTTGTTGACATTCTTCATTCCATTCAAAATGATCTTGCTTTTTGAGGGCTGAGAAAAATCTGAAACATTTTTCTGATGACTTTGAGATGAATCTCCCTAAAGCTGCGATCCTTCCTGTGAGTCTTTGAACGTCCTTTTTATTTGAAAGCACATCCGGAATCTCTTCAATAGCTTTAATTTGAGCTGGGTTTACTTCAATACCACGGTTAGAAACAAGAAAACCCAAAAACTTTCCTGATGCTACACCAAATGCACATTTTTCCGGATTCAATTTCATATTATACGTGCGTAAAATTTCAAATGTTATAGATAAATGTGGAATATGATCCTTTGAATGCAAAGTTTTAACTAACATGTCATCTATATATACCTCATGGTTTTACCTAAATGTTCTTGAAACATTCTAGTGACAAATCTCTGATACGTTGCACCTGCATTTTTAAGACCGAAGGGAATTACCCTATAACAGTAAGTTCCCCTATCTATTATAAAAGAAGTTTTTTCTTTATCTTCTGGATCTATTTTGATTTGATTATAACCTGAGTACGCATCTAAAAAACTCATCAATTCATGCCCTGCAGTTGCATCAATTAATTGGTCTATATGTGGCAAAGGAAAAGAATCTTTTGGACAGGCTTTATTAAGGTCTGTATAATCTACACAAACACGCCACTTACCATTTTTCTTGGGAACCACAATAGTATTAGTCAACCAGTTGGGGTATTTTACCTCACGTATTGACCCTATTTTGAGTAGCTTCTGAACTTCCTCTTGAATTACCTGATTCTTGAAGGCTCTTTATTTCCGCTACTTTTGCTTGACTGGAGGATATTTTGAGTCTTCATTTAATTTATGAGTCATAATCTCCGTGGTATCCCTTTCATGTCAGAGTAGGACCAAGCAAAACAATCTTAGTTAGCTTTTAAAAATTCAATTAACTCATGTTTTACCTTTGGTCTGAGATTGGCCCCTATATACACCTTCCTTTCAGGTTGGTGTGTAAATACCACCACAGCTTCGAGTTCCTCTATTGTAGTTTTGATGTTCTCATTTTCCTCCGGTTCTTGAATAGTATTCGGTCTTGAATCCACATCTGTTTTTCCTTCCTCAGTTAAGGTTAAAGCACCCACCTTAACTGAATCTTGTAGTTACTATTTGGATTCATCTTGAATAGTTGAATCTACAATGGAGTTTATGCTTCTAGAAGTTTGTTGATCGCCCCTAATTTGGCAAATTCCCCATGGTGAGGGAAATTTGATTACTTGATGCAATGTAGAAGGAACAACATCCATATCACGGATCCATGGCCTCCCAAGGATTATGTTATAAGCCATCTCCATATCTACCATTTGAAACTTAGTATCTCTGACAACGCCTTCCGCAAAGGTGGTGAGGATGACTTCACCCTTGGTTATAATGTTAGAGTTTTTGAACCCTGATAAAGTATGTGCCTTTGGGACCAACTTGTCCTCAGCTTGCATTTCACGTAACACTCGTACCAAAATAATATTTACCGAACTTCCTGGATCAATCAGAACATGTTTAACGTTAGTATTATGTACGAATAATGATATTATCAGTGTGTCATTCTGTGGGGTCATGAGGCCTTCCGCATCTGTGTCGTTGAATGTGATATTCTCCTCCTCCAGTACGTGTTGTAGCCGCTTTCCATGTGTGATCATCATTTTGGATATTTTATTGGCTGCAGTATACGAGACACCATTGATATCTTCTCTTCCACTTATAACATTGACTGTACGTTTAGGAGAGGGCGGTTTTGGGGGCTCCTGTCTATTTTTCATATATGCTTATTTGCCTTTCTCACTGAATAACTCAGTGTGGTATCCTTTCTTTAACAAATGGTCCACCTCACTTTGTAAAAATCTGCAATTTGCGGTTCTATATCCGTGATCATTATGGAATTCTCACCAGTGATCAGGGTTTCTTCTACTCGGGTTCGATCTCATCTCCTTCGGCCACCGTACCTTATCTCCCATACCTCTTAAAACAGCTACGAGCTCGGAAGTAGTTACGTTAAAATTGTAACCACCAAACCTTGCCTTCAAACCCCCATTATCATCTCGTTGTTCGCGTATTCCTCGTTCATTATTAAATCTTGATGAAGAGCCTGATTCCTTATGTCTGGGTTTATGATCGTACCTCTCCTGTTTTAACCTCGAGCCTTTTCCTGTTGGTCCCATATAAGGATCGTACCTATTTTTACCGGACCTTCTTTCATTATCTACACGCCTTGAACTTGTTTTCTCTTCTATTTTTGGCCGCGAGATAATATCTTCCTCGATCCTCATCTTTGTGCTATACCTTTTGTAGACATCATTCCACGTTGTTGCTGGGAATTCTCGAAGACTTTCTTTGAGTCTCTTCATGGCTTCTGAACTTTTCTCATTCAAATTACTAGCAAAAGATATGGCTGCCCAGTTGTCAGGTACTCGTGGCAGCAACATTCTTTCTCGTTGAAATCTATCTACAAATTCTCTTAATNTTCCATCGGGAGTGCCTTCACGAGATCACCGTGGAGGGTTTCATGGAGATCTTTGTGGTGAATCTCGAGGAGAATCTCCTTGAATTTGTTGGTTTGTCTGAATTTCTGGAAGTCCTGTGGTGTTATCGTTGTTGTTTGACATGATTGATTTGAACAAGGAAATCAATAGAGGTAACGTTGATTATCAGATTCCCGGTAACGGAACCAATTTGTTTAACCAAAAAATAGATTTTCAGTCAAATCTAGANTTTTTTTTACCAGGACCGATTCAATTTCTTGCTTGGTCAAATCATTCCCTTTAACTCTAGTGGTGAAGGCTGTAACATTATCTCGTGGGTCTGATGTTCCATCGTACTTAGGAATATCAAGCATTTTCAATTTCTTCGGAATTGGGAGGGGAGCTGCATTTGGCTTCCATAGCTATTGTGAGTATTTGTCTATGTCCACCCCTTTAATCATGGACGGTACCCCAGGTATTTGTTCTATGCATTCATTTTGTTCCTTGAGCTGTCTCTGCAAGGTTAGTACAAGATTTTGTAAATCAGAATTAGCTTGGTTACCTGAGTCTCCTTCTTGCATTTCACTAGGAGTTCCACCACTGCCTGAATTAACTAGTCCAGAATGGGGGTTCTCTAAAGTGTTATTGTTTGGAGTTGGTGTGGACGGAGCAGCAGGTAACTAGTTAACAAAGGCTTGAAGAGCTTTGCTCACTTGAGATGCAATTATTTTCTGTAAGGGTCCTGCTGGTCTCTGGTGCTCAGCCTTAACCAGCTGGCACACTAAGCATTTAGCCACATACTCAGCGACATCCCTCTTCATACCTTTCCACCAATAGTGTGGGCGGATCGTCCTGTACATCTTCGTGCTCCCTGGGTGCAGGAAAAAAGGTGAGCTATGCGCCTCCTCCAAGATATCATGGCACAGGTCACTGTCCTGAGGAACACATACTCGTCCCCGGAATAGAAGTGTGCCATCCTGGCGAAGGTTCAACTCCTTCTGTGTCATCAAGTACCTCAAGCTCTTATGATCCGTAAAGATCTGGCACTTCCCCCTTCCATCGGGAGTGCCTTCACGAGATCACCGTGGAGGGTTTCATGGAGATCTTTGTGGTGAATCTCGAGGAGAATCTCCTTGAATTTGTTGGTTTGTCTGAATTTCTGGAAGTCCTGTGGTGTTATCGTTGTTGTTTGACATGATTGATTTGAACAAGGAAATCAATAGAGGTAACGTTGATTATCAGATTCCCGGTAACGGAACCAATTTGTTTAACCAAAAAATAGATTTTCAGTCAAATCTAGAATATAGAAGAATCGGGTTACTGATAATCGAAAAATAAATAAAGAAAAGAATTTTCAAATGCTCAAATATGGAAGCTTCTAAATCAGAGATATATTCCAGTAGTATCTTGTGTTTTCCTTGATTACATGTTTCTCCTTTTATAGGTCTTTTGGAGAATCTTTGAAAATGTACATTACATCCAACCTATAATGAGGTCATTATGAATATTTAATGACATTAAATGTTATGTTATACAATCATTATATTCCATGAAAATATTCCTTAACGGCTCCAGTACTTGTTTCTTCTGTAATGACGTGTATCTTCATTCTCTTATGTGTCCTGGTTCATTGTCTTTTCGTATATCCTTAATAATTATGCTTTAAATAGGTACGGGTCTTCCGAACCTTTTAACTAATATCTTCCCTTTGCTCCCGTATCTCTTTTTTACCTCATTGTGTCGTACTTCTTTTTATCCACATCAGCTTAGACTTTTTGACCCACTCATAGCCTATAAGTTACCCTACGTGTCATGCCACATCATTATTCATCCATATATTTAATTTTTCCAATATAATATGGCAGTTAGTACATTCATTACTTGTTCAATCTTAGTGATGATTAGTTGATGAAACTACCAATTTGAAGGTTTTTCATATGCCTTTCTAGAACGAACATAATTATAACGATCTGACTAGTCGTTTTAAGCTCTAGCGCGTCATTGGGTGGTTTAAGGCTATGAGAAACTTCACTTCAGATATTATGACCTATATGCATGGTCGGAATTAAATTTCGGAAAGTGCAAAGTTGATTTGGAAGGAAAATTCTTATTTCGAAAGCTTTATGTTGGAAGAATTGATTAAGGTTGGATTATTAGGTAAACGACCTCGGAATCGGAATTTTAAGGTATCAGCAGGTTCGTATGACGATTCGAAACTTGGGCATATGTTCGAATCGGGTTTCGGATGACCCAGGAGCGTTTCAGTGCCCATTGTGGAAGTTAGCATTTTGGAAGAATTTCATAAATTTGGATTAAAGTGCATTTCAATGTTATCGATGTCTGTTTGGGATTCCAAGTCTAGAAATAGCTCTGTATGGTAATTCTGGTATTGGGGGTACATCCGGAAGTGGATACGAATGTCCGTTGGCCATTTTGGGATCATTTGGCGAAGTTAGAAATTTGAAGGTTTTTGAGAAGTTTGACCAGAAGTGGACTTTTTGATATCGAGATCGGATTCCTATTTCGAAAGTTGGAGTAGGTTCGTAATGTCGGAAGTGACTTGTATGCAAAAATTTAGGTCAATCAAACGTGATTGGATAGGTTTCGGCATTGAATGTAGAAGTTTAAAGTTCTAAAGTTCATTAAGCATGAATTAGGTTGTGATTCATGATACGATGTTGTTTGATGTGATTTTAAGACTCGACTAAGTTTGTAATATGATTTGAGAGGTGTTGGTATAATTAGTTAAGGTCTCGAGGACCTCGGATGGATCCCAGATGGTTAACAGGTTGAATTTGGCCTTATAAAGAGGCTGAGGCTGCTGTCACCTGGTGTATCTGCACCTGCGAGGTTATGGCCGTAGGTGCAGGGGCGCAAAAGCATCCCAGGAGTTGCATAAACGGAGCAGGCTAGCAAGAGGGAGGACTGCAGGTGCAGAGTTCTTGGCTGCATCTGCGCAAGCAGAGAAGCGAAAAGTTGGGCGCATAAGTGGAGGAAGGTGCAGGTACGGAAGGAGGCTCACACCTACAATGCCGCAGGTGCGGTTACTGTTCTGAAGGTGTGAAAGACTGCTGGGCAGTGAAGTTCCTTTAAAAATGGGGATTTGGCCCATTTTGTTCAATCCTCTCTTTGTTGGGCGATTTTTGGAGAGCTTCAAGTGAGGGGTTTGAACCATCTATGCCAAGGTAAGTTATCCATCCATTGTAAGTTAAATACGTGGTTTTATATGGATTCAAGCATGAAAATTTGTAGAAATGGAATTTTTGGTAGAAAACCTAGAAATTGGTATTTTTGAATTTTGACCACGAAATTGGACATGAAATTTGGAATAAATTATATATTTGAGTTCGTGGTGTTACGGGTAAAGTTTATCTTTGAAAATTTTCGAAATCCGGGCACGTGGGCTCGAGTGTGATTTTTATCGACTTTTTGAACGGAGTTGGAAATTATAGTAAATAGGATTATAATGAGTGCTAGAGTATATATTTATGGAGTTTCTCATTTATTGACTAGTTTTGGAGCATTGGGCATCGATTTGATTTTTTTGGAAGGCTCAGGAGCCGGCTATGCAACTTCAGATCAAGGTAAGTCTCCTTTCTAACCTTTTAAGAGGGAATTAACGCCATAGGTAAACTAAATTAATATGTGTTTTTAATTGTGGGGGCAACGTATGCGTGAGGTGATGAGAGTCCGTGCGTAGCTACTAGCTATGCCTTTGTCTGGGTAGTTTTAGGTTTACATCATGCCGTGTTGATATTGTTATTTGATTTATGGTTATTGTTTTCCTTGAGAAGAAGCAAGATTGAGGTTGCATATTAATTGTCTTGAAAAAAATTGAAATTGAGGAATTTAAGATTTTTAAAAAATTTCATTTGAACTTCGTATTTTCGGAAAGAATTGAGGAATATTATAATAACTTAAGAAATTTATGTGTAACCGCGTCGCAATTATAATCCGCAAGGGGGGTAAATTTTCACTACTCTTATGGGAGCGGGCCATTTACCTTGGTAGATTTAATAGATGCATCTATCGTTTGAGCTGTTCAACCCTCGACAGTACACAATTTATATTTATATGTTGGATCGGGTCGTACGACCTCGGCATATTTGCACATGATTGAATTGATTTCTTTGGGATTCATAATAAATGATATTGCCTCATAGGCCTAAGATAGATTGTTAAATGATGAGAAATAAATTTGGAGATTTCTTGATTATAAAAGAATTTCTTACTTACTTTAAAATATTGAGCTTACAACCGTTTTGTATAATGCATGTTTAAATCGTATCATTATCATTTTATTTATCGCCCATAGTAAGTGTCGGAGTCGACCCCTTGTTACTACTTCTTCGAGGTTAGACGAGATACTTGCTGGGTACGCATTATTTTCGTACTCATACTACACTTGTTATAAATTTTGTTGTGCATGCACGTGTATGTCTAGTAGCCTTATGGGTACAGTGGAGTGGTTGATACGGGGACTTAGGTGAGCTGCATCTTATGTTACGATCCGCAGCTAGTAGAGTCTTCTTCAGAGTATTTATATTTTTTCTCTCCTGTCCAAAGTTGTATTCCAGACATATGATATATTTTATTTTATTTTTCTAGTTGATGCTCATCCACTTGTAACACCGGGTTCTAGAATAATTATGAGTTATTTAGTATTGAGATTGTGAAAATATTATTATTTACTCTGAAATGTCCATCTTCTACTACTTAATTGAAGGAAAACTATGGTTTTAAAAATACTAAAAAGAGAACAAAATTAATTACTTATTATTGGATTGCCTGACAGCGATGTCTGGTTCCATCATGACCTTTAATGGATTTTGGGTCGTGACAATATGATATCAGAGCACTAGGTTCACTTAGGTCTCATGAGTCATGAGAAAGTCTAGTAGATTCTTGCGGATTGGTATGGAGACGTCTGTACTTGTCTTTGAAAGGCTACATGGCTGTTAGAAGCACTCCCCTTCTTAATTCCTCATCGTGTGATTTAATTCCTTTGAGGCTTATGCCTTTGTTTCTTTACTATTCAATCTTATGCTACGTGAAGTGCTTGTATCAATTGGGATCGAGAAATTTTAATGGTATTACAGATGTGGTGCAAAATATTTCTCCCTAAGTAATTAATTGGGCTAATGTCGTCGCCTTGCGGAAGAATGTTCTGTCATTCCAGCTTAGTAACGGTATTTCATATGGTTTTGAAGCTATGCATAGATTGCTAGGATGTTCACCAATTGTTATCACACAGTATTGATGGGATGGTAGGATGGTTGTCTATGTGTCGAGGAAGTGAATGACTTGAAAGGAGGTTTTACTTAGTACATAATTTAGAGATTCAGTATTTTATTACCAATGGAGGAAATACAATTAGACTATCAATGCTCAAGTTTGGGTCGATGGGGGTAACGACACTTGGTATTTTCGAGTGTGGGGGAATTTTCATCTGTGATGTTGTATCGCCGTCCTTGTTGAATACGTTAAGGTTTGCCAGTGTTATGGTCTTCATCAATTTGACTTTATGGTAGGGTATTTTTAAATATTGCCAGGGAAACAACTGTCAAAGATCGCAGTGTGCAGTGCTTAAGGATTAAATCGGCATTCCAGGTGTTGAGGGCTCAAGGAAGATGATCTTCGAAGAGGTTTAAAGTTGGGAACAACCTATTTGTTCGAGTGCCACAGGGATGGATTTTGATTTAAGGCAGCAACTGTGCAACGAAGGATGAGGAAGGACATGTGGGAGGTGTCTTGTGGTGGTTAAACTTCTAGAAGGAAAAGTGTGAGAAGAAGGGAGTCGAGTAATTACTTAAAGGAGGGAGTTTGACCAAAGTTGGAGAATGGAAAAGTAGCATATAGGTTCTGTGGTAGGATGACTACACGTCTTGAGGATAATTGGAGTGATTTGGGATTGAGGGTGGGCAACGACTAGGTCTACGGACTTAATTTGGAAGATTGGCTATTATACAACGAGATATTGGATACGACAGAAAGAAGTTGTTTTTCATGAAGAATGATACAACATGACCTGGGTTGGAACGTATCGTCGCACCTTTAGTTGATATCCATGAGGAGTGAATGGACTTGTAAAGCTGGTGGATGGGAATGGGCTCAGGATGGTTTATGGATTTCGAAGTTTTGTACTCAGTGCAGTGTCATGGGGAGGTGTCAGCATGTAATCTCCACATGTGGGTTATCTCTGGGGAGCAGGTTAGCGGTCTCATGGTATTGACAAAGCTTTTACGAAAAATTCTACTGGCTATCTAGTAAGATGTTGAATATGTAAACGTGGTTAGTGATTTAGAAGTGTTCATCAAATGCTAACAGAAGGATTTCGGGGAATTTGGCAGGTTGATTGTCCAAGACCATGTCAATGGAGGATAAGGAATCTTGGTGGGTTCCTGATTTATGTAATAAGTGGCTCCAAGTTAAGTGGAAGAGTACCACAGCCTACGATTGGATTGCATGGTCATCTATTTGTGAGATTTCTGGTCATCGATATATTGGTGGGTTATTACAGCTAAGGAAAAAAATATCAGTGGTAATTCAAGCAAAGGGTTTAGGAAATGTGTACTATATTTGGACTTAATCGATTCACGTTCAGGCTTTGGGAAGAATCAGAGTTTATGCTTCGTGTAGATGTGAGTTACAAGGAAAGTGATTTAGCCGGGTGCTTCTTTGAGAGGCTGTCCATGTGCTAGCAGAGCCTTGGAGTTGATCATATTCAGGACCAAGTAATAGGTGATTCTCAACAATGACGCTAGTGAATTCAAAAGTTAAGAGCCTAAGGACTTCAAGTCCGCAGTATGGTTGAGCATCAAGCTTTTGCAACGGATTATAAAAAGGGGCTTGGAGTGTTATGTTTTATCCTCGGCCTGCAGCGTAACATGAGAGGAATGGGAGAAAACAACTTTGGATTCATAGAGGAATTATCTGAATAGGTGTACTAATAGAAGATGCGAATATGCGCTTGATCGCAGCCTATCCCGCACTACTATTGAGTAGCGAGAGAGGGTCACAATAGCTTTTACCCGATTTAGGGTCAGGATCAATTTCCTCAGAGAGCTAGAGATTGGAGTCGGATTTCTATCTAGCTTAGAATTTCATATGTGTTCCAAATTGTACTTCTTATCATTTTTGGTTTTTTGATTTAATTCTACTTTTATCAAACTACAAAGCTAAATTAAACTAGATTAAGCTAAGAGCAATTATTGCAAGTTGTATCAAATGGTTTAAAAAGCACTAGGGTAATGACTTCCATCTAGGTGATCAATTGACGAGTACTTGAGTCTAAGGCATAATTGACATGATTTTAGTATAATATAACCGTTGCACTATTTTACCCACTCTACACCTCTCGATGGTTCGAGTGATTTTGCCCGAATTGACTTTCTCAAGACCAATTGGGTATGCAAATTTGCACAAACAACTAGGGTTCAAGTCAGGTATTACTCTCTTGAGGTTTAACCCTTTAATTGGGACTATCAATCTCTTGAGTACGCCCATATTTCTTGTTGGATCAATTTCAGAGACATAGGCTCTCTTTCTCAAGAAGAGCCCAAGTAAACTAAACACAAACTAGTGATTGCAACCACTAATTTATTAATAACCCATGAAATTGATCCAAATACCAAACACCCATAGTCAATTTAGCCCTAGAATGCAAGACCCATTAATTACCCACACTAGGGTTGAGCCACAACCCTAGCTAATGGGTCTAGCTACTCATAATTGAAGAGAGAAACAAACAAATAGATGAAGATAAATACATATTAATTAATTGCTAAGTTAAATACAAAGATTTAATGATGAAAAGTAGTTAAAATTGCCCAAAATGGCTAAGAAAAGTCGACCCACGAGTGCAGCTGCTTAGTTACAATATCTGATATCCTAAAAATAGAAAAAGGATCTATTTATACTAAGATAAAAAATCTGGACAAAAATGCCCCTGTGGGGTTAGTGCGGACAACACAAAATGGTGTGCGGCCGCACTAGGGCTTTGAACCTTAAAATCTGTCTCTTTGAACTCAGACACTTCAGACAGTACAGGATGGACTGCGGCCGTGGAGGCTTCTTGTACGGCCCGCACAAAATCAACTCCGGACCGCATTGGCTTGAAAACACAAAACTAGCATTCTCTGAATCTTGGCTCTACGGACCGCACTGAATCAAGTGTGGCATCTTGGTCTCAGTGCGGACCATATAGATCCTAGTGCGGCCGCATTGCCTTTTTGCCTTGAAATCGACCTCTTTGAATCTCCTAGAGTGGACCGCACAAAGTGGTGTGCGGCCGCACAGGGCCTATTTTTCCTGAGCTTATCTTGTCTTTGGAACTTCTGCAAGTTTCACTCCTTTTGAGCTGATCTTTGATATCTTGTCCTTTTTTTGATCAAACCTGCAATCAAGCACAAATTGCGAGCCTTTTAGGACTATTTTTTATGACTTTCTAATCAAAGCGTACGGAGTATAAAATGCGTCAAAATCCCTAGTTATCAGCGCTCAAGGAGGGTATGAGATGCTTCGTGGGATTTGAGACATCATGGTCTCGTGCAAATAGGGTCACTCGGGATGAGTACAGATTTGGGTTCGTTATGTTTTTAATGGAGATATTATTATTCCTAAGGCAAGTTCGGAGTAATTTAGAAGAAGTAGGATCGGCTAGCAATGGTTGAATTGGCATGATGGTGGAAATGATCAATTCCTTCAGTGTGTTAAGTTATACATGTGATTTTTGGCGGTACGTGCGAGGCTTGACGGCCGCCGTAATTCATTTTATTTGGAGACTTTTGAGTATTATCGCCCGTTTTGTATAGATGGACCCCGAAAGAGTTATGGTGGTTTAGACCACTACTTGAGGTTGGTATTTTCTACAGTTGTGAGAATTTAGTCACGCGTTGCAATGGTTATCTTGAAATAGGCTAAGTTAAAGGTTTCTATATGATGAAATGTTTACCCTATTAGTGGTTCAGGAGATATGATGAAATTCTTGTACTCTTACACATTGGCATGATTAAGTGCAGTGAGTAGCATGGGAATTGGAAGTCGAGGATCAAGGTTGCGATTCGGTATTGAAAAGTATGTCACGAGCTCGAATGAGCAAAAAAGGATTCATAAGGGTAGAGTAAGCTGGTATTTTCTTTAGCGTCACCTAAAACTGGTGTCCTGTGTAAAAGGCTTGGTGTACTGATTTGCGGATTCTCAATTTGCTTTACATCATTAGTATGACCGGTGGTATGAATGTGCAGACTTGTTACCTGGTGCAGAAGGTCGTGGGAGCATATTCCTTGGGAAGATTGTATAAGTGTGGCTTGTAGTCACTTAATTGATCAAATATTAAACCAAGTATAGAGATGGTTGTACTATCGCTAATATGAGAATTAATTCCTGAAGAGCACTCGGTTCATTTTTTTTGTGGACTGCAGAAGTTTGTTCTGGATTTGACGATGGTTCTTACGTGTCATGAAAAAAAGAGTTATTGTGGATCCTTGAAAGATTATTAGCCCAATGTGGTATGATCAGAATCGACTTGAGGTCAATGGATACTAAATGTGAAAGTGGGCTTTATATCATGTCGGATGTGTTCATTTCAGCACAGAATTATTTACGGAGGAGTCTTCGAGTGCTGGATGTTATCTTTGTTGCCAGCCTTTCCATGTAATTTGTATTGTGCCATGTGTGATGTGATTTGATTATTTGCATGTGTGTCATGATCCCGTGTAACTTGTGGTGTTATATGAGCAGGAAGGCTCTCGTGATTCAGGTCATTTATTGCACCTTAGTCAAGCTTGAGTTTCATAGTGTATTACGCTATCAGTCTCCCCAAGTCTTGTATTATGCACTGCACGTGCTTATGGTTGATATTCGGGTATTTTGCAGGTATGAGCATTTTAGCTCGGTAAGTATTTCCTTATAGATTTTTATATGTGGATTAGGTAACACGTCGCCACGGGTACATTGTTTGGATCAGGTGCCACGCCGCCATGGGTATTATGGTCGGATCGGGTTACACGCCGTGACAGTGTGATGTTGAGTACAGTTCCCTAAATCTGTTCTTGTGTGTGTTATTTCTCATTTTCTGAGGAAGGTTCATAACATGTTTTCAGTTGTTAAGTTAGTCATGTAGGTTGAGCATTTCTTTTGAAAGTTCATTTTTTCCTTATGTATCATATTCGAGTTTGTAGCTTATTGGCATATCGTGGTATCATATGAGACTTTTGGCAGTGTCTGAGGTGGCTTATTGCCTGAGTAGCTTGTACTGGGTGAGACGAGATTGTTGGACCTAGGAACAATGCTATCGGATTTGTATGAAGCATATTAAAGTGTAAATATTGATATTCAGTCCAAAATGAGGTGATGATTCTTGTAAAGAGGAGGAACTCAATGATTTGTTGACTCAGTAGTGGTTGTGAATTCCTACATATCTCATCCGTCGTGGTAGAATTGCAATAACAAGACTTATATGAGTCACGAGGTGTGTTGTGAGCATCAGATTAGTGGGATTTTGGCTGTTGTTATTAGAGGGTGTGGTTATGGTCATGTGAATTATGCGGCGCATGGTGTGGATTCAACAAAGGTATGCAATGATGTATTGGTGCATCGTGTAATGATTGATATAGTGTTCATATGATAGAAACAGGAGAATTTCGGGTGTTAGAATTAGACTTTAAGGCTTAGTGGACTAAGTAAAAGGGAGATCTTCAGACTGGTTCGAGCTAGTGTGCTCATGTGAGTTGTGTAGCACATGTAGGTGCATGACGTGTTAAACAGTGATTTCAGACAACTCCAGCACAGTTCTTAGCACGTTTGAGGATGAATATATGTTTAAGTGGGAGAAAATATAACAACCCGACCGGTCATTTTGAGCTCTTGCGATTCGTTTGGCGGTTTGAGGCCATAAGGAACTTCACTTCATGTATTATGGCCTGTATGTATGGTCGGAATTGAATGCTGGGAAGTTCGGAGTTGATTTGGAAAGAAAATTCTCATTTCGAAATCTTCAAGTTGGAAGAATTGACTAAGATTGGATTTTTGGGTAAACGACATCGAAATCGGGATTTGAAGGTTTCAGCAGGTTCATCTGATAATTCGGACTTGGGCGTACATTCGGATCAGGTTTTGGATGACCCGGCAGCGTTTCGGCGCCTATTGTGCAAGTTAACATTTTGGAAGAATTTCATAAATTTGGGTTGAAGTGCATTTCAATAATATCAATGTCCGTTTGGGATTCCGAGTAAGGGAATAGCTTCGTATGGTGATTTTGTTATTGGGAGCGCGTCGGAAAGTGGATTCGGAGGTCCATAGGTCATTTTGGGGCCATTTGGCAAAGTTAGAAATTTGTAGGTTTTTGAGAAGTTTGTGTCTCGACCCAAATTCTCCCTCCATGAATTTGTCATGACAACACCTAGTCTCTATAACTAGGTAAGCCTAACATTTTCGGAAAAACGAAATGAAAACATAAAGGATAACAACTACCAGTAACGAATATCTTAAATAACACAATTGAGATGCCGTTTGGTATATACAATAGTCAACTCTTGAAATGTACATAAACTCTCCCAAAATGCATAACATAGTAAGCCGCAAAAAACAGAAATAAAATAGTATCTCTATACGCCAGAGTCTAACAAAAGGAAATACAGGAAGTGTTTGACATGGGGAATAGTAGAAACGGACTCAAAGGTCTGCGGACGTGACAGATATACCTTGAAGTCTCTAAAGTTTTCCCAGCTCACTAAGAACGAGACTGGTTGGAGGTACCTAGATTTGCATAAGAAAAACATGTGCAGGAAAGGGCATGAGTACACCACAACAGTACCCCGTAAGCGCCAAGCCTAACCTCGGTCGAGTAGTGACGAGACCAAGTCAGGGCCTTACTGGTAAATATATAATAAAAATAAGATAGAATGAAATGTCACAGGACTAAAATTTAACAAGAATGAAATCATAAAGGTAACAGCTCAGTACAAAGAAATAACAACAAGGGATCTCCCCAGATACCGTCTCGTAGTCTCAAACATAAATGTACAGGGCAATCTCTTGGAATACTATTTCGTAGTCCCAAAGTAAATATACAAGACATGGGAGATCTCCTGGAATACCGTTCCGTAGTCCTAAATTAAATATACAGTACAGGGGATCTCCCGAAATACCGTTCCGTAGTCCCAAAGTAAATATGCAACTCAATCAACGGAAATAACAAATACAACAAAAAAGCCTTCAGCTTAGACTAAGTTCGAGTCAAGGAAAAATAGGAATTTCACTAAACATGCCGCACAGAGTTCACATAAACAATTAAGGCAAGTAGACATGCGATTCTAAGCTAACAGGATACTACACGTGCTGATATAACTCAAATAAGAAGGAAAAACAAGTTATTACTTAGCAAAAATCGGGTTTTTACAACAATTAGTCGTGTACGTACTCGTCACCTCATGTACATGACGCTCACATATCAAATACAGTACCAAATCCTAAGGAAAGTTCCCCCACACAAGGTTAGGCAAACCACTTACCTCGAATCAAGCTCAACTCAATCCGTAACAATGCTCTTCCCATGAATATCCGACTCCGAATGGCCCAAATTTATCAAACATCAATGACATAACATAAATATAACTACAAGGAACTAATCTAGCTAATGAAATCAAAGCTAAAGCAAGAAATTGAAAAATCACCGAAAAAGCCTCCATGGGCTCACATCTCGGAATCAGGTAAAAACCATTCACTCGTACCAAAATTACTCAAATCCGATACCAAAATCTCGATCAAAACCCCAAAATTTGGCCTAAGAACTTTTCTCAAAATTTTCCCAATTATTCCACCCCAAATCACTAATTTTATGATGAAATTAAAGACATAAACATGGGAATTAAAGGAACTAGGTAAGAATCACTTACCCCAGAACACCCACGTGAAAATCATTGCAAAAATCGCCTAATTCCAAGCTCTCAAGTCCAAATGGTGAAAAATGACATAAACCCTCAATTTTAAACTTTTAAATTTGCCCATGTGTGTTCTTCTTTGTGAACGCGGCATCACTCTCGTGAATGCTATGAAAAATCTTTTACTAACCCTGAATTCCTCCTTCACAAACGCGAAGGACCTATCGTGAACGTGTACCTATCACTGACTAATACAACACGAACGCGGGACCCTTTTTGCGAACATGTAGGCTTAGTGCCTCAAGCTCTACCTGCCTGTTCCTCTATGCGAACGTGAGGACCATGTCACGAATGCGTAGGCTTAAGGTCTCACATCTTTGCGAATGCGGGAACCACATCGCGAACGCGAAGAACAACTCAACTGAAATTTGCCAAAAACACCAGAAATCTACCAACTCCCAAAGTCCAAAAATGATCAATTTATCAACCAAATCAAAACGAGGCCCCCGGGACCTCAAACATACATAGCAACAAGTCCTAAAACACTATAAGAACTTAGTCGAGCCCTCAAACCACATAAAACAACGCTAAAATCACGAATCACCCTCTAATTCAAAGTTAAAGAACTTGAAATTTTAAATTTCCACAACTGATGCCGAAACGTATCAAATCACGTTCGAATGACCTCAAATTTGCGCATAAGTCATATTCAACATCACGGACCTATAAACTTCTGGAATTGAAATCCGACCCTGATATCAAAAAGTCCACTACTGGTCAAAATCTTCAAAAATTCAACTTTCGCCATTTCAATCCTAAATAAGCTACAGACCTCAAAAATACAATCTGGGAATTCCCCTAAGCCTAAAATCACCCAACAGAGCAAACAGAATCGACAGAACTCCATTCCATATTCGTCTTCACATAATTTTGACTATGGTCCAAATCCTAAGACTTAAGCCTCTGTTTAGGGACTAATTATCCCAAAACACTCCAAAAGCCAAAATGAAGCCTCCTGGCAAGTCAAAATAGCAGAGAAAAATATGGGAGAAGTAGTTAATAGGAGATCTAGGCTATAACTCTCAAACGATCGCCCAGGTCGTTACAGTTTGACCAGAAGTGGACTTTTTGATATAGGGGTTGGATTTCGATTTCGAAAGTTAGAGTAGGTTCGTAATATTGAATGTGACATGTGTGCAAAATTTAAGGTCAATCAGACATGATTTAATAGGTTTCGACATCAAATGAAGAAGTTTGAAGTTCTAAAGTTCATTATGCTTGAATTGGGTTACGATTCATAATTCCGATATTGTTTGATGTGATTTAAAGGTTGACTAATTTAGTAATGTGAATTGGGACGTGTTGGTATAATTTGTTGAGGTCCCGAGGGCCTCGGGTAGTCCCAGATGGCTAATGGGTTAAATTTGGCCTTATGAAGAGGCTGAGGCTGCTATCATCTGGTGTAATCGCACTTGTGAGGTTTTGGCCGCAGGTGCGGGGGCGCAGAAGTTGAGGGAGGTGCAAGCATGGAAGAAGGCTGACACCTACTGTTCCGCAGGTTCGAAAGATGGTTGGGTAGTGAAGTTTCTTTAACAACGAGAATTTGGCCCACTTTCTTCCATTCTCTCTTGGTTGGGCGACTTTTGGAGAGATTCAAGTGGGGGATTTCACCATCTATACCAAGGTAAGTTATTCCCTTCCATTGTAAGTTAAATACATGATTTATATATCGATTCAAGAATAAAAATTTATAGAAAATGAGATTTTTGGTATAAAATCTAGAAATTGGTATTCTGGATTTCGATCAAGAAATTGGATATGGAATTTAGAATAAATTATACATTTGAGTTCGTGGTGTTATGAGTAAAGTTTATCTTTGAAAATTTTCAAAATCCGGGCACGTGGGCCCGAGGGTGATTTTTATCGACGTTTCGAACGGAGTTGGAAATTGTTGTAAATAGAATTATAATGAGTATTAGAGTATATATTTATGGAGTTTCTCATTTATTGACTAGTTTTGGAGCATTGGGCATCGATTTGAGTTGTTTGAAAGGATCGGGAGCCGGCTATGGAACTTCGGAGCAAGGTAAGTCTCCTTTCTAACCTTGTAAGAGGGAATTAACCCATAGGTGAACTAAATTAATATGTATTTCTAATTGTGGGAGCTACATACACACGAGGTGACGAGAGTCCGTACGTAGCTAGTAGCTATGCATATGTCCGAGTAGTTTTAGATTTACATCATGCCTTGTTGATATTGTTATTTGATTTATGGTTATTATTTGCCTTGAGAAGAAGCAAGATTGAGGTTGTCTATTAATTGTCTTGAAAAGAATTGAAATTGAAATTGAGGAATTTAACATTTTTAAAACTTTTCATTTGAACTTCGTATTTTCGAAAAGAATTCAGGAATATTATAATTACTTAAGAAATTTATGTGTAACCGCGGCGCAACTATATTCCGCGAGATGGGTAAATTTCTATTAGCCTCATGGGAGCGAGCTGTTTGCCTCAGCAGATTTAATAGATGCATTTATGGTTCGAGCCTGTTGACCCTCGGCAGTGCACAATTTATATTTATATATTTGATTGAGTCGTACGACCTCGGCATGATTTGCGCATGATTGAATTGATTGCTTTGAGATTCATAATAAATGATATTGCCTCATTGGCCTGAGATAAATTGTTAAATGATCAGAAATAAATTTGGAGATTTCCTTATTATAAAAGAATTGTTTGCTTACTTCAAAAAGTTGAGCTCATAGCCACATTGTATAACTTATGTTTAAATTATCTTATTGGCATTTTATTTATAGCCCTTAGTAACTGTCGGAGTCGACTCCTCGTCACTACTTCTTCGAGGTTAGATGGGATACTTAGTGGGTACGCATTATTTTCGTACTCATACTACACTTGTTGTATATTTTATTTTACAGGCATATGTATGTCTAGTGGCCTTGTGGGTGCAACGACGTGGTTGATATGAGGATTTATATGAGTTGCATCTTATGTTATGCTCCGTAGCCAGCAGAGTCTCCTTCAGAGTATTTATATTTTTTTCTCTCCTATCCAAAGTTGTATTCCGGACAGATGATGAATTTTATTTTATTTTTTTAGTTGATGCTCATACACTTTTGACACCAGGTTCTGGGATAATTATGGGTTATTCAGTATTGAGATTGTGAAAATATTATTATTTACTCTGAAATTTCCATCGTCTACTATTTAATTAAAGGAAAACTATAATTTCAAAAATACTAAAAAGATAACCAAATTAATTACTTATTCTTGGCTATACTGACAGCGGTGTCCAGTGCCATCACGAACTTTAATGAATTTTGGGTTGTAACATTAATAATACGTTGGTCTATATTGTGGTAAACCAACTAATGAAAATGATAAAAATTCATAGCAAGTTAGATTTGTTTCATGAATGAAGGGGCTATAATTTTTCATATAGACCAGTATTGCATTTTGGAATAAGAAAAATAGCACACAAATGCTAGAAAAAGGTGGAGTGATTGCAAAATATGTTATACATTAAACAGTTGTGTGTTGATATTCAATTTTTTTGTATATTTTTATATGTAAAATATATTTCAAATAGCATGTATATGCATATATAAGTATGTCCTAAGGTTTTATCACTTTTCTCAAAATATTAAAGGATATTTCTTTTAATTTATTGCCCTATTTTATCAAGAATAATCCAATAATTGTTCCCAAAATTATCATTTTGGGTAATTCATTTATTTAATTCTCATATTTATATTAAAATGTAACTAGCATAATTTTTGCATATTTTTACAAAAATATTTAGTATTTTTAAAGCTAAATTGTATATAATTGCAATATTGGCTTCTTTCAAGATTTAGCTACTTATAAAATTGACTCCAGTATTTTTAATTTGATAATTATGTATTATTATTATTGTAGTACCTTTAATTTATTTTCAAAAATTATTTTACTATATTTTATAAAATAAGCAAAGGAAAAATGGCTATTTAAATATTAGCCCTATGTCTTTCAATTGTAGCCCTAAATCAACCCCCGATTAAACCCAATTTTAAATTCAATTACCCAGCCCAATTCCTATATCTACTCGACCCACGAACACTTTAAAAAAACAGCCTGAATCCCACTTTTTCTATTGTGATTCTTATGTGTTTCTTCTACCATATTTCTTATGAGTTTCTTCTACTGTGTTTCTTATGAGTTGCTTCTGCTGTGTTCCTTATGTGTTTCTTCTATTGTGTTTCTTACGATGTTCTTCTACTGGGTTTTTCTTCTACTATGTTCTTATGAGTTCTTTTACTGTGTTTCACATGTTATTCTTTTACTACATTTCTCATGAGTTTCTTATACTGGAAAATGCTTGTTAAAAGTCTCAGTTCCTTTCTGAGATCTCTGAACATATTTTGTGAGTATCTTTTTCCTTGATTACTTGTCCTTTCATCTCTACACTCGATTGATGGCAAAACCCTAAAATTTGGGGATTCATTCGAATTTTGATATTTGCTTGTTCTTCATCTCTAAAATTGTTTGATTTCAAAACCCTAACATATTTGGACCTATTCGAGTTTCTGAAGTTGTTTCATCTACTGCTCAATTGAGTTTCGAGATCTTTGTTTCAACCTTTGCTTCTTTATATGATTATGATTCCCTGCTAAACTCTTCTAAGGTCTTTCTACTGGACTCTTTGTATTATATTTGATACTCTCTCTCTCTTCTCCATTACTGAAACTGACCTATGGGGCTACCATGTTCCTATAGTCTACTACTTACTGATTTTGCAATTGGACGGCGCTTTTCTTTGTCCTAATTTCATCCTCGCGTACTTGTTTACTCTTTATATATGCTGAGCTTCCACTCTAAATGAATTTCAATTCTTTGTCTGATTTTAGACTTCCTTTATGTAAGTCTGATTCATTTTTTTCTTTGTTTTCTAATTTCCCTATTACTCGGTTTGAGTCGAAAACTTTCCTTCGCCTTTCTGACTTAGTTTATTCATGGACCAGTAATTACAAATCTCTGAATCCTTGATTTACTATGTACTAATTGATTTTTACCTTATTTATTAAACCTTGTATTTCAAAAGTCTTCCCTTAATTAAACTCTTATGCATTTACCCCTAATTGCCTATTTTGCACAAGATGCTTACTTGATCTCTTTCCTTAAATAATTTTTGTTCATTACCGTTTAAGTTTAAAATCCTTAATTAAAGGAAGTTCTTCTACTGATTGATTTTCATTGGTACATGGTTATTTTCTTGTCTTATTTTCTGCATGTTTTCACACTATAAATACCTGATGCTTTCATTGACACAAACAGACACCAACACTCGTAGTTTTTTGAACTCATACTCCCACTTAAAAGTATTTTGTCTTGTTACTTGTGGCCTGTCTGCAAGTCCTGCTGCCTACTTCTTTATTTATTTGCTTTCTTTGAATTGGTATGTCCTAATTAAGATTGAGCACCACAACAATGTGTTTATTTAACATTTTTTCCTCTTATTTGCCTAGTGCTTGTGTTTATTTCAGTACTTATTTAGCACTCTCCTTCTGCCGATTCTGCCTCTATTGTGCATCACTAAGAGTATTTGACGTTGATGGTTGTTTGAGCCATGACAACATTAAAGTGTTGCTGCCTATGACTCAAACTTGGTCCCTCTGGGGTAACAACCTCATGCTACCATTGTATGTTGTATATTCTAGTTGGTTTGTGAGCATAACAACATTCCTTATTGTTGAATATGCCGAGAATCAATTAATGCCCAAGCACAATGGCTTTGTGCAATCAGTTCCCAACCCTTGAATCCCTTTTGTGTAAAGGTATTAATTCTGTAGCTGATTGCCAGCATTCCTTTCCCTTTTCCTTTATTTCCCTAGTTCTTCAAGTTCTGTTTCTGCACTTGCACTCTCTCTTAACCTTTAAGTTTTGCCCCCTTCTTGTGAGCCCTTCCTTGTAGCCCCTTGAGCTCTGTCTGAACTTGGACACTTGAGGGCTGGCACTTCCACACTGCACTAGTCCCTATTCTGATAATACAATTTAGGTTTGAGCATTGCCCGGAGTCTTATTGTGGCTCTTAGCGAACTTTGACACATCCAGGTTGGGGAAAGACTTTAGATCAATAGTCTCTCGAGTTGGTCTATAGCATAACTCAGGCAGGAAGTCAAGAATTAGGCCTCTCTAGTTGTAGTTATTTTCTTTATAGTTTCTAATGTTATTTTATTTATTTCGGGCTGTAATAATTTGTAATAAACAGCTGGGGATAGTTAGCGAAAAGGGTGGGTAATTATGTATGCAAAGGGTAGAAATCATTACTATAGGACTACTATGTTCCCACATATCCAACTTCATATAGAAACCATGTTAATAGGTATTCTGAACTCTACATATTCAAGTGCATATATAAATCACGCCTATAAGTATTCTAAATTTTGCATATTCAAGTGCATATAGAAATCATGCCTATAAGTATTCTGAATTCTACATATTCAAGTGAATATAGAAATCATGCTTATAAGTATTCTGAATTCTGCATATTCAAGTACATATAGAAATCATGCCTATAAGTTTATTCTGAATTCTGCATATTCAACTTCATATAGAAAGCATGCCTATATGATGTTTCAATTCTGCATGTTCAATTATATCTAGACACCATGTTTATAAGGCTTGAAACAAATTCTGCATTTAGATACCATGTCTATAAGGCTTCTGCATTTCTACACCACGTCTATAAGGTTTAAAATCTGCAACACATAGAAAGAATGCCTATAGGAACTCCTAATTGAATCTGATTTGCTTCACTCAAGTATAGATCTAAAAATCAGTAATAATATGTACTGTCAGTTGCAGAACATAATTGATTCGTTTAAATCCTACCTCTCTTTCAAAAGTCTAATTCCCTCATTTAGCAAATTTAACAAGTATGTATTCGAGCAATTATTTTCGAGCCTTTCTATTTCATTGCTTTGTGAATCCAGTTGATACCCGCTTATAGGATCCTTGTCCGACACTTGGTCAAGACTTAGGTTAATGATTATAAACTGAATTTGCTTCTGTTAATCATTACAACCAGCAGGTAGGTCTGATTCGGACTTCTTATCTGAGTTATGCAATAAATCTGCCTCAATGTTTAATTCCTTCAAACTTTTAAATCATACCTAAACAGTACGTGAAAGACATGCTAATTATGTGTTTCTTTCAAGGAGGTATATTTGAGCCTTTGTTTTGTTTATGTGCTCCCCCTAAAAAATGTGCAATATGTGTTTTGTATGTCGCCTTAGATTTTTTACCTTTTGAAACTATAAATAAGCCCAATATCCCTTCCTATTTAGGATTAGTAATCCTAAGTGCCTTCGTGACTGATAGGAACGTGACGGGTAACAACATGCAATAAGTAATCGAGACCATTCCGCGCTTTAATACCTTAACGGGGTGGCAAGGGTAAATATGGATATGATGACCGTGCGATAATGTCACGTGTAGCCCCTTATTGAGGAGTGATTACCGGACGTTGTGTGGGGTGATCCATATTTTAGTAAACCTAGGACCCCCCTCCCTTTATTCTTATTTGTTTTCTTCAGTATTTCTAACTCTTTATTTGCTAAAATCAGCTTTCTTAATTGCTTTTCTTTCAAACTTTATCTATTTTCATATCTTTATATATGAAATCCCCTCTTATTTGAGCCTTATTTGTCTATGTGTTAATTACACTAAATTTACAATAATTGTTTGGCCGGGAACCACACTAGTGGATTCTAAGGGGTGCCTAACACCTTCCCCTTAGAATAATTTTGAGCCCTTATCCAATCTCTGGTTGTTCAAATAAAACTATTTTGGTGTTCTAATGCACCCTAATCATTAGGTGGCAACTCTTCAAATTCAAACCCAATTCCCAAAAGGAATAAGTTGTCCCTCCAAATGTCATAAACCCGATTTCACGAGAAAAGGGGGCGCGACAGCATGGCGACTAAACTGGGGATATTTTTAGGCTCTTACCATTTTAGACTATTATTGTGACTTTACATTTCTTTATTTGCCTTTATTTGATTAATTCCTTTAAGAATTCAATTCCCCTTTTCAACTACAAAACTGACTTGTCTTTTTTTCCCCTCTTTCCTTTATTGCTTTACTATTGCCTTAAATTATGAAGAATTGTTGTATTTACAACTTTCTTAACGTGAAAATACGTGAAAACCTGCTTCAATTGTTGCATAATCATGCTCAACATCATATTCCATTCGTGCCAAACAAATACCATAGAAATGCTTATAATGAGTGGTTGCACTCTTCCTATATTATCACCCACTAAATCTAGTAAAGGCATATTTGTGGTAAAATCAGTCGATCAATGGTGTAGTCAACGGTTCCGTTCCTTTCCCCCTTGAGTTGTCCGCTCAAGGGTACCGGTCTAAAACCCCATAGAAACCTTACTCTGTTTAATTGTCCATGCATCATGGTCAAACATAGCCGAGTTAGTTATTTTGTCTGTATAATGACTCTTTAAGATAGCCTTGTCCAAAGTCCACTGGGTTTCCCTAAAACCCAAATAGACACTACCACGTTCTGTGTATTTATTTGGAGAACTAAATGATTTTATGCCAATTATTGATATTTAAATAGCCGAGTCCGGTGGGGGCAAAGGACTAACCCTTTTATCTTGTAGAAATATGAGGCACGAAGTACCCAGATTTAGCAAGGTCACCAATATCTACCCAAAATTGCTAAGCTGGTGGGAAGATCTTCACTCCAATGATTAAACCCTTGTCCAGAAATATTTGGGAAATATACCTTCCCCCCTGGAAATCCAACCTAACAACAAGATCGCAGAAGCTACTACTTTGTTCTGGGATTGTGATAGGTCTGTGTTCCGCTTCGGGGACATTAAAATGACGCCCTTGGTAAAAGAAATAGAAGGATTGGCTGGTATACCATAGGAAAATTCGGGTTTGTTAATGCTTGAGAACCGCAAGGGCAGGGGCTTCCGCAAAATTATGGGTCTACAGAAGAATCCAGACTTGACATTTTTGAAAGAATCTTATATCCCCTTTGATTATTTGTACGAGAGGTACGGTCACAGCAAATCCTACCACACCTATCCTGACGAGTTTGCTCTCACATCATTGGGGCATATTCACCGAAGGGTCTTTGTCTTCATGTATTACTTCCTAGGGATTATAGTGCTCTCGATGAAGAAAGCAAGGATCCATAGCAGGCTAGTTGTGATAATGATAACTTTAATGGAGGGAATTGGTGGACAACCATTCAGCATCGTGCCCATGATCACTGTGGAAATATATCAAGCCTTGGAAAGGTGTCAACAAGGGGCCAAACACTTCGAAGGCTTCAATTTGCTACTCCAGCTCTGGCTCATAGAGCATCTCCAAAAGGATGAATATAGGAAAGAGATTCAGCGTAGGGACTGGGACGATCATATAGCATTCCATCAGCTAAGGTGAATGAACTGCATGCCCAACATGTTTTCTCAGCTAGAAGATGCCAAGGGATGGGTGGTGCTGTTTGAAAATCTAATTAAGGATCAAATACAATGGTTGCTCGAATGGTTCCCTACCGAGGAGTTCATTGCCCGATCCAAGGACGCCACCATTTCTGATTCAGATCGGTCTGAAAGGAACATATCCCTATGTCCCTTTTCTAGTTATGAGGTAAGTTGGTAGGAAGAAGTTACCAGGGTCAACAAGATGAGCCACTTCCGGGCCAACTTTTAGGATGATGATAGCCCTTACAAGTGCCATGCTCAGCATATGTGGCACTACAAAATCATCATGGGAAGGGATACCATCGATCTAGATAGATACCATGCCGGTGGTACTCCTTACTATTCAGGCTGGTTGGAGGATAATCATAATGGTCTGGGCCAGCCCGGGTTTGTCAGAGGTCACAGGATCATAGATGAAAAGGCCAAGGCGCAAGTCAAATACAATCAACTACGCAAGAGGATCCGGGAATGTGAAAACGAGCACCATGAGATACAAGAAGCCAACCAAAAGTTGACTGAAGAGTGAAAGACATGGCTATCAGTGCCAACAAGTGACTGGGATACTTGGAGTGGGGCTTAGTGGAACTGGAAATAAAATTTCTCAAAAGAATCGAGGATTGCCAGAATGCTGAGGGAAATGAGGGCGGACACCTAGTCAGAGCCTACCTGTTGTTAGAACTTCGTGAGTCGGTGAAGCTGTTCGATGGATCCAAAGATGCCGAGTCTGGGGAAGGTCCTTCTGGGACCAAATAGATAGGAGTTTTTCTTCTTTTGCTTTATGAGATTTAATAAGGCTAATGGCCACTAGTGACATTTTATTTCCTGTTATTTATTGTCGATTTGGGATTTGCCTACTTTTTATCAATAAAATGAGACATTTAGCATTCTAAGTTCTCCAAATTAATTTGTCTCAGGCCTACCTTGGGCACAAAGAGGTTCCCCAAATTAGGACACGATTTATATTCTTGCACTATGTGTTTAAATATCACAACATTTTCTTATAATCCTCACTAACTTGTTCACCTTTTTATTTTTTGTTGTTTTACTTATTCCTTACCCCAAAAGGTTAGTTCGTGCACTCTGGCATCATCATCTTATCTCACGAGATCTAGGGGCCCTCCACCCACTCCTCCTCTTAGTCCTGTCAGAAACAAGAACAAACGAAAAATGGAAGATTTGAAAAATGCTAGAAAGGAGAACTCGACTGAACGGGTAGAGGTCACTCATGGTCATGGTACTCAAGTTTCCAAGGAAAATGCATCCCAACTCGAACATTTGGGATTCGCCTACTTTTTATCAATAAAATAAGACATTTAGCATTCTACGTTCTCCAGATTAATTTGTCGCAGGACTACCTCGGGGACAAAGAGGTTCCCCAAATTAGGACATGATTTATATTCTTGCACTATATGTTTAAATATCACAACATTTTCTGATAATCCTCACTGACTTGTTCGCCTTTTTATTTTTTGTTATTTTACTTATTCCTTACCCCAAAAGGTTAGTCTGTGCACTCTGACATCATCATCTTATCTCATGAGATCCAAGGGCCCTCCACGCACTCCTCCTCTTAGTCCTGTCAAAAACAAGAACAAAGGAAAAATGGAAGATTTGAAAAATGCTAGAAAGGAGAACTCGATTGAACAGATAGAGGTCACTCATGGTCATGGTACTCAAGTTTCCAAGGAAAATGCATCCCAACTCTAACAAAAGCTATTGAAATTCCAGGAAGAACTTGATCATGTTCGGAATCTGGCAAATTTGTCATTTTCCTTCACTACTCTAGAAGTTAATTTCCCAAACGCCCAGAACCCCACACCTCCACAAAATATCCCAAATCCACAAAACCATCCCGCTCCTCACCGCCACTACAATACTCGCCATACTTCCAAATATACTCCATTGCTCATCCCAGAACCCTTGAACTCCACAAATGACCATTTCCACACTCATCATAATACCCCCATCTATGTGGAAACTATGCCACACTCCACCCAACCCATATCAAGCACACCCGAGTCTAATGATAAAGACTCACTCATCAGGAATCTGGCCGAAGAACTTAAGAAATTGACTAGCTGAATTCAAGGTGTTGAAGGAAGTAAGGGAATTGAAGGGTTGAACTATGAAGATCTTTGCATACAGCCCGATGTCGAATTGCCCGAAGGGTACAAACCTCCTAAGTTTAAAATTTTTGATGGTACAGGGGATCTAAGGGTCCATTTGATAACGTATTGTGACAAATTGATTGGAGTAGGAAAAGACGAAAAAAATCTACACGAAGCTTTTTATGAGGAGCTTGAAGGGGGATGCTTTATCTTGGTACATTAGCCAACATCCAAAGAAGTGGTCGAACTGGGTAAGCATGGCATCTGATTTTCTGGACAAATTCAGGTTTAATACAGAGAACGCACCAAATGTGTTCTATATTCAAAATCTAAAGAAGAAGCCCACAGAAACCTTCCGCGAGTATGCCACTCATTGGTGGTCCGAAGCTACTAAGGTCAGACCCGCCTTAGAAGAAGAACAAATGAACAAATTCTTCATCCGGGCCCAAGACCCATAGTATTATGAGAGGTTGATGATGATCGAGGGCCATAAATATTCTGACATTATCAAGTTGGGTGAAAGAATTGAAGAAGGTATCAAAAGTGGTATGGTTATGAACTTCGAGGCCTTGCAAGCTACCAATAAGGCCTTACAGTCTGGTGGTGCGTCCAAAAAAGGGGACGTAGGTGCCGTAATGGTTACACAGAGAACCAAATCTCCCATCAAATACCAAACCTATTCAATTACTCCACTCACATATCAGCCTAGTCCAAACTACCAAGCAGTCTCACCCTCCTACCAAACTCTACCGCCTGCTTATCAAACACCTCCACCTCCCACATATTAACATACTTCACCCAGATATTCTCAAGCCGCATATGTTTACCAAACCTACAATGCTGAAGCATCTCACTATCTATCGCCTCCCACACGACAAAACTTTCCTAGACCTCGACCAAATTTTGACCGTAGACCTCCTAAATAGTATATCGCCATTGCTGAACCTATTGACCAACTGTACGAGAGACTCAAAGCTGCTGGTTATGTCACCCCTATCCCTGATGTAACCCCTGAGAACCTTTCTCAATGGGTTAACCCAAACAAATCCTCTTCATACCATTCCGGCATGAAAGGATATACCATCGACGAATGTCGTTCTTTGAATGACAAGATCTAGGCTCTAATTGACAACAAAATAATTGTAGCGAAGTAGCCTGCTCCGAATGTCCGCAATAACCCTCTGTCAGACCATAAGGGTGGAGGCGTTCACATGATTGAAATAGAGGATGATTGGGATCCCGAAGGATCGATCAAGTTGATCACATAAGGTGATGACCCAAAGAAGCCAGTAGTTACCCTGAATCCAATTGTGGTCCAGATTCAACCCTCTAGGGATGTTGAGTTAAACATGTATATGCCACTAGAGTTTGAAGCAATTGCAAAGGCACCAGTGCCAATTGAGGTCAATTTTGTATCTCCAGGAAATGCACCTGCACCATTCAAGGTTGCAGTTTTACCTCCCAAAGAACATGCTCCGTTCGGCCATAACACCATTCCATACAAATGCTATACCTTGGGACTACACAACCGAGGCAAGAAGGAAAGGCAAGGTCATGTTCGGAGCTATTGCAGCACAGGGTATGACGAGAACTGGTAGGGTTTATACCCCAGAACATTTGGCTGAGTCAAGAAAGCAAGCCTCTAGTCGGCCAACCATCACTGAAACCGGACCTGATGATCTATAGAGAAAGATACAATGCAAGGAATACTCGGTCATTGACCAGCTGAAAAAAATACCGGCGCAAATTTCTATCATATCTTTGCTACAGAATTCCGATGCACACAAGAATGCGCTGTTAAGGGTGCTGAGTGAGGCATATGTACCAAGCAGCATCACCGGCAGTGTCACGACCCCAATCCCGGCCGTGATGGTGCCCAACATCAAATGCTAGGCAAGCCCGACCATATAATACTCACAACTCAATCACACAACCCATTTTCCAATTTAGAGCATTAGATTATCAGATGATATGGTTCTAAACAGTTATTATAGATAGAAGTGGTACGGAAATCACAACAACTGCCAATAAAACTCCCGAAGACCTGGGGTCATGAGTCTAGAGCCTTTAAGATAACAAAATAATACATCCTCAGTAATACTGAAGTTCTAAAATGCAGAAATAATAAAGTGATAGGGGAGGCGTCGAGTCCTGCGAACGTCAGGCAGCTACCTCGACAACTCCTAAGAAGCTTTAAAGCAGCAAATAGCTCAACTATGCTCTCGGGACACCTGAATCTGCACACGTGGTGCAATGAGTAAAGTGAGTACTTCCAACTCAGTGGTAATAAGAGTAAACAATAACTGTGCAGTAAGAAATCACGTAAGAACACTCCACCATGATATATGGGATTGTGCAACCTTTTGAGAAAACAGTAAAACCGTGAAAAATCCTTTAGAAACATCTAGCTCAATTAAAAATCTCTTTTGAAAATATTCTTTTTCCAAAAGTAAGCATATGAATGCGATATCAGGTAGTGCAAGTCCGCACACAAGTCAGCCCCTCGGGCACATCACTCTATTTAGAAATAACACTAGGTTATCTGGTACACAGTGCAAGAAATAGCATGGATGCCAATGATATGAGAGTGCTAAATGTCATGCCACGTAGTACAGACAGGAATCAATGCGTGAATGCAATGCAATACACATGACCGCTGCGACGTACAACCCGATCCATTTGGGTACCTGCGCTCACTGTGGTGGTTCAGCCTCCGGAGGGGCTCCTACAGACCAAGCGCAATATCAATATCACACCGCTGCGGCGCGTAGCCCGATCCATGCACAGTCAAGAAATGCGCATAAGCCCCTTGGGCAATAGTAAAACAACAATTCTCAGCTCGAAACGTCAGTAAAATATCATTTAGGATTTCAAATCTTAGAAAGATAGCTGAGTTTGCAAAACAATATTTAGAACCTTAGACTGAGAATAAATAATATGCAACGTAATGCAAAAACAGTGATATCAATCCCTGAAGGATTCAAATAATCGGCACGAAGCCCAAAAAATGACAATCAGCCCAAATCATGATAGCATCAAGTAGTTTTCAGTCAATCACCCAGTAAAATCAACAATCGGGACGGACCAAGTCACAATCCCCAATGGTGCTCTACCCCACGCTTATACCTGGCGTGCAAGTCACCACAATACAACACTATGATGTGCAAATCCGGGGTTTCAAACCCTCGGGATATCATTTACAAGTATTACTCATCTCGAACCGGTGAAGTCTCTAGCTCGCGACGCCTTTGCCCCTCAATTCGGCCTCCATGTGCATCGAATCTAACCAAAATCAGAACGAATGCGTTACAATATACTAAGGGAACAATACCCAATCGTAAACAATCGAAAAATATCAAGAATCTCGAAACTAACAAAACCCGAGCACCGGGCCCGCTTCTCAAAAAATTACAAAAC
>MU754503.1:11705-80301 GCA_026770625.1 Nicotiana glauca
GGAATGTTGTTAAGATTACTTACCCAAAGAGTTATGGAGGAAGGAGAGCTTGAATTTCGTCTATGGAGGGTTTAAGGGAGGAGCTCGTGTGAAAAAGTGGGAATAATCCTGTAATGAACACTGTTTTAGGCTTTTAAAATCACTAGAGAAAAACGTTTATCGCGTTCGCGACAGTAGGTCATGTTCACATTGAGTTGGGAACAGACGGGCATCGCGTTCGCGATGCTTCAATGCGAATGCAGAGGGTTAAGTTTTCTGGGGGGCCTGGGTCGTTCTATACGAATGCATGGTAGACACGCGAACGCGAAGGAGGGGAGTGCAAGGCATCGCGTTCGCGAAAGCTGGGTGCGAATGCGTAGAAGAGAATTTTGCCAGGGTCAACTAAAGCTACGCGAACACGAAGCTCCTATGCGTTCGCGTAGGCCAATGGGTCTGTGCAAAATTGCAGAATTTTTGATGCATTCTAAGTCCAAAAACACTCCGAACCACCCCCGAAATCACTAGCGAGCCCTCGGGGCTCCCAACCAAACACACATATTAACTCAATATCATCCTACGAACTTGCTTGAGCGATCAAATCGATAAAATAACATCAAAATCAAAGAATCAACCCCCAAAACTCTTAATTTTCATTTCAAAGTTCATAACTTCCAAATTTCCCATTTTTAGTCCGAAACACGTCAAACGACGTCCGTTTTCAACCAAACTTTACAGATAGTGCTTAACACATATGTAAGACTTGTACCGGGCGTCGAAACCAAAATACGAGCCCGATACCTATATTTTCTAACTCATTTTCGTTTCCATTTTTCCTTAATAATTTCAGAAAACAATTTAACAGAAAAAATTCTTTTAACGGGGTTTTGGACCTCGGATTTCGACTCCGGGCACATGCCAGAGTCCCATATTTTTCTACGGACCTCCCGGGACCGTCATATCACCGGTCTGAGTGCGTTTACCCAAAATATTGACCAAAGTCAACTATATCAATATTAATATCATAATTCTTCAAATTTTTCACAGAATTCATTTATTTTAACATAAAAATTTTCCGGCTTCGCGCCCTGACTGCGCACGCAAATCAAGGCAACCAAAAGTGAGGTTTCCAAGGCCTCGGAAGCGCGAAAAAAGGGAAAAATACGGTGATGACCCCTTTGGGTCGTCACAATTATATTGTATAATAAGATAATTATTTTTATTTTGTATATATTATATGTTAAAAGGAGAGTCTTGGAGAAACCATAGACAAAGCTAGGATTTTGTAGAAATATTAAAGTCATGGTAGTAGTTATACATTGTGTACATATTGAACTAACCATAGTTAGTTACTTAGTTTCAAGTTAGCATTGAGTTAAGTTAGTGAATTAGGGAATAATATATATTGTAAATTTTCCATTTGTTTTGGTTTAATCAGAAAATATCTGATGAGCAGTTGCTCTCACAACTGACCTACTCTCTCTTCTGCTCTTCTTCCTCTCAAGCTCAAATTTCCATTTCAACATGGTATCACAACCACCGATCAATGGTGATTGAGCTGGTAAATGAGCATGAGAGTGATTTGTCGGACAATTGTTTAATTCCGTTAAAGATCAATAGCAGACAAACCCTAATTTTCTGCCATTGTTGAATTTCGGGGTTATTTCATCTGCGGGTCTAAATCATAAGTTTTTTTGTGAGTTTTAGGTTAATTGGAGCAGCGATTGTCTTGTGAAACAGGGACTGTCTTGTGAAGAAATGCCAAGAACAAGTGACGAAGTGCCAACGCCGATGATGACACTATCAGTGGACGAAATAGAGTGATTCACTGACATTCATCCAAGGAATCCTCTATGTTTACACCCTTCCGACACTCCAGGTTGTATTCTCATTTCTTAACAACTAATTGGAATTGAAAATTACACTGCATGGAGTAATTCTATGAAAGTTGCACTGCTAGCTAAGAACAAATTAGGGTTTATAGATGGTAGCTGTAAAAGGGAAGATTATAGAGGATATTTAGTTCATGAGTGGGACAGATGTAATGCATTCGTCTTTTTGTGGATCACAAACTCAATTTCAAGAGAATTAGCTAATGGATTAATGTATTCGTCAAATGCTTATAAGGTCTGGGAGGATTTAAAAGAACATTTTGATAATAGAAAGCTCACTAGAGTGTATCAATTATATAGAGACATTTATAAAATGGTCCAGGGTACTTCATCTGTTTCTGAGTATTTTTCGAAATTGAGAAATGTTTGGGATGAGTATCCATCTCTAGTTCCCCTTTCTGGAAGTGATAAGACCTATACTGATCACATAGAGCAACAGAAGCTGATGCAAATTCTGATGGGGCTAAATGAGACTTATTCATAGTCTCGCAGTCACATTTTGATGATGGTTCCCAGTCCTTCCCCTGAATCAAGCTTACAATTTGATCATGCAAGATGAAAGTCAGAGAATGCAATCAAATATGATAAATCAGTGCATTCAGCCTCTCCAACAACTGGACTTGAATGACTCTACTATTCTTTCCTCTGTTCAGGAAAATAGGTTCAGGAAGGAAAACACACTTTACGTTGATTATTGTCATATTATAGGTCATAAAAGGGAGAACTTCTACAAGCTGGTTGGATACCCTACTAATTCTAAGAATACTAATAGAAGAACTTCTAATGTTTTTCAACAAATTGGCAAAGTCAATAAGGCTCCCATGGTGAATAATGCAAACTATGACGATAACTCTGTTGCTCCTAACTACACTATACATCATGCTGATAACTGCACCACTCCTGCTCATGGAATGACTATGCCTGTCTTTACCTGGAGCAATATCAACAGATCCCGCATCTGATCAATAAGACACCACCTCCAGAAGAAACTAACGTCAACATGCCAGGTATATCCTCTTTCTCTAATAGTTGTTCAATTGCAGATTGTGAAACTACTCCTTGTATGATAGATACAGGGGCAACAAATCACATAATTTCTAGCCTAAATCATCTACTCAACTCAGAAATAATACCACCTAACTGTAGTCAAGTTCACTTACCAGATGGTCAAACTACTTCTATCACACATATTGGTTCAGTATCTTTGTTTGACAACATACAAACTAATGTGCTATATGTACCCTTCTTTAAGTATAATCTCTTATCCATTTCGAAACTAATTAAGCAACTACAATATTGTGTTGGTTTCTTTCCTAATTTTTTGTATCTTCCAGGACCTCTATACTGGAAAGGTGAGGGAGATTGGTAAGAAGAAGTATGGTTTATACTCACTTCAAACAGCCAAGAGACCTTCACCAGTTCATGTCTCAACTTTCTCAAATTCACCTGTTCCTTCTCATCACTGCATGTCTTCTACTGAGTCTGGTCAAATCTCAATATGGCATCAAAGGCTTGGTCATGTACCAGCTGTTGTCCTCCAGAAAATCCCAATGTTGAAGGGTTGTCTATCCAATGATACACATAAGTCTTGTACTATTTATCCCTTAGCAAGGCAAACTAGATTTCCTTTTCCTACTAGTGTGTCAAAAACTGTATCTCCTTTTGAACTTGTACACATGGATATATGGGGTCTATATAGACATTGTACCTATAATGGTTTCAGATTTTTCCTTACCATTGTTGATGACTATTCTATTATGACTTGGTTTTTTTGATGAGACATAGAAGTGATACTATTGTTTTGATCAAGAATTTCTTTGCCTTGATTAAAAATCAATTCTCTGCTTCTATTAAAATTGTTAGATCTGATAATGGCCTTGAATTATTTAATTCCCATTGTCTTAGTCTCTGCCTTTGGGGTAATTCATCAAAGTCCTTGTGTTAGTACTCCACCACAAAATAGAGTGGCTGAAAGGAAGCGTAGGCACTTGCTTGAAATGGCAAGAGCTCTTAGATTCCAAGCTTATTATCCATTAAAGTTCTGGGGTGAGTGTGTTGTCACAACATCTTACCTCATAAATAGACTACTGTTGGCCCAAGTAAATGTGAAGGTTTGAAGACTGACAAAAGAACTTAGACATGGACCAGGTCCATCTTGTGAAGCACAGTAGTGATCAATCCAAACATGTGAGATGCACGTGAAGGAGATAAATCTAACTTATCAGAAGCAATATCTCCTGATCATAATCAAAAAGGTTGCATAATTGGATTAGGAGAAAGAATCCTTACACAAAGAGAACACGATTTAGAAAAAGAATAGAGTTAGAGTATGAGATCAACTAGAACTCTTCCACCATGGAAGAGTAGCATCTGTATCCTAGAAAATCTCTAATTACTAAATCCTTAAATATCAGTGTGGTTCTCTTTTACAGGTAATGCACATGAGCATAAGTTAAACGTGAATTAAGAGCAAAATAGCAAGGCAGTTTTGCAAGCAATTTATGTGTGATTCAAGCATGCAATCCTAAAGCTACTTGAATCAGATAGAAGAACTAGTTCCAAGTGTCTTTCTTTTATTCTATTTCAAAATAGTAGGTGATTTTACATTGTACCTTTTAGCTTTTATAGAAGCAAGTGTATTAGGTACTTAGAGTTTTCAAGTTAGAGTTAACTTGAAGTTGTCGCAACAATTGAGGCTGTGTGCCACAACGGGATTAGAGTTAATCCTAAGTTTACAAAAGAGTTGTTGTAAATGCAGTTTTGGCTCAATGATTTTAGTGGAGAGTAAAATCCTACTGGAAGATAGGTCGTGGTTTTCTCACATTTTAAGCCAGGTGTTTTCCACGTAAAATTTTTGTGTTCTTTATTTTCTGTACTTATTATTCCGCAACAGTAGCAGTTGGAATACATAGAAGAACCAAGTCCTTCTATAATCAAGTTAAGTGAAAATTGGGTACCACACAAATCACCCCACTTTTGTGTGGTATTGAAGTATAAAACATCAATTAGTATCAAAGCAGGTTATCTTTGAATAGGCTAACACCTTAGGAACAGATCAAGATGAGGGTACCACCTGGAAACTAGGAAAGGCAATCCACTGCTAGGCCTCCACTCTTTAATTGCTAGTACTAATCCTGGTGGAAGAACAGGATGAGAGGCCACATCATAAGAGAAGACTATGAACTTTGGGATATAGTTACTGATGGTCCCCTGGCTACTATAAAGAAGAATGCTGAAGGAGTGGACGTGCCAAAACAAGAGCCGACTGCTGCTGAAGATTTGAAGAAATGGAAAAAGAATACCAAGGTCAAGAAATGGTTTGTGTGTGGACTAAGTGAGCACAATGGGATTCAAAATGGTACCACTACTACGGAGATCTAGGACACTTTACAAGTGGCCCGTGAAGGAACTCCTCAAGTAAAGAGATCAAGATGAACACTACTATATTCTCAATATGCGAATTTCACCATGAAGGAAGGAGAAACCATCCAAGAGATGTAAAAAAGGTTCACAACACTAACAAATGAACTTAAGTCTCTTGGAAGAATTATCCTTGAAGAAGACAAGGTTGAGAAAATCTTGACAAGGTTCTTTCTAGTAACTTGGGAAAGCAAAATCACAACTATTCAGGAATCAAAGAACATTGCTACTCTCAAGTTGGATGAGCTGATTGGAAATCTCACTGCCTATGAAGTGAGAAGGCAAAACATGAAGATGGATACACCTAAGAAGGAAATGAGTCTGGCTCTAAGAATAACTGAAGGTGTAGACTTAGAGGATGTTGAAATGGCTATGATCACAAGGGATTTCAAGAAGTACCTAATGAGAGAAAATTGTTCTTCAAGAGGTGAAACCTTCAACAAACAAAGGGCTTCTGAAAAACAGACCAACGAGGGCTACTACAAATGGGGTAAGACTGGCCACATGATCAAGAATTGTCCTCAGTGGGAAATCGAATGGAAGAAGGAAAGGGCTGAATGAAGAAATAGGAAGAAGGAACAAGTTCAATCGAAAAGGAACAAAAGATCAACAAAGGCTATGGTTGCTGCTTGGAGAGAAACCTCAGATGAGGATTCAGAAGATAAAACTGGAGATGAACAAGAACCAATGGCCATTGGAGAATCAGACGATGAACAAGAGGTAAGTGTGATTCACTCAAAGACAAAATTAAATTTTTGTCTAAAGAAAGGTTAGCTGAATTATTGATAGACTTCATTGATGAGTCTGAGGTCATAAACAATGAGAAGGAATTGCTGTCTAGGGAGTGTTTGATCCTAAAAGCCAAGTGCAAAAATCTAGAATTTAGGGCTAGTGAAAGTGATAGTAAAAATACTGAGTTGAAGAACCAGGTTCTTGAACTTGATACCAATGTCTTAGAACTTAGGCCTGAAATTTTAAAACTGAAATTAGGAACAGGTAAGAAGAAGGTTGATCACACACATATCACCTTAGAAGAAAATCTAGGAAAAATGAAGGATGAGTTGTACAAGAAAGATGAACAGATAAGAGTCCTAAAAGAATACCTAGGCAAGGTGAAACATGAACTAGACAGAACTTGCAAATGGAATAAGTCCTCTGATGCACTATCCTGTCTACAAGAGCACTAAAGTAGCAACAAAAGCACCTAAGTGGGATCCCAAAAGCAAGTACATCACACTTCCTGTAAACAAAATCTGCACACCCTGTGGCAAGACTGGTCATTACAAAAGTGAATGTAATGCAAAGGAAAAGGCCAGTCAAAAGAATAAAACCTTTTTTCAAGAGAAAAATGGGTTGCTTGGATCTGACAAAAGATATTTTAATTCACCCCTTTGCCTATAGAAAGGGACCCAAACTAGTTTGGGTTCCTAAGACTAACCCCTGATTTCGTTTTGCAGGTCCAAGTAAAGGGATATAGCTAAATATGGTACATGAATAGTGGATACTCAAAGCATATGACTGGAAGTAAGAACCAGTTCCTTTCACTTGAAGACCAAAAAGGAGGTAATGTCTCCTTTGGAAATGGAAAGAAAGGTGAGATCATTGGGGTTGGAAAGTTAGGTAAGACAGACTCACTGTCACGTCTCGAACCTGGGCTTGGACATAACACAACACTCGGTGCCTGACTACATGTGACCGAGCGAACCAACTGGCTGTCTAAATCAACATGCGGTATCATAACAGACTGAATACGGAAGATAAACTAACACATGCTGATATACTGAAAGTCTGGATGATATAAATCAAAGTGCGGAAATACTAATACAATTCTAAAACATATTTGTAGCCAACATAGCTTAATATGAAAAGCCTGTGACTCTGTCTAGCTGCTACTCTAGTCTATGAAACCTCTAATGAAATACTGAAAACATTGACTATCTAAAAATACTGAGGACTATAAGGTAATGATAATGCCCCAAAATAACTGGGGATTACCAAATAGCTGGTACGAGAATCCTATCACTCTAAATCGTCAACCTGTAAATCATTACTTGCATTGTGAGATGCAGGCCCCGGGCAATAGGAACGTCAATACATTTGAATTTCACTGGTATGTAAAGCACTTGAAAGAAAGAATTGTAAATGCTAAAACTGAAACTAAGCTGATAACTAAGAATTGATAATTGGTATTGAAATGATAACTATTGAAAAAGAGACTGAAATGATAACTAATAACTGATAACTAAATTGATAACTGATAACTGATAATTGAAATGATGAGTGATAACTAAAATGATAATTGATAATGGATTACTGTTAACTGATAACTGAAATAATAACTGATAACTAAAATGATAACTGATAACTGAACAGAACAAAGGACCTAAGGATATGAATACTCCCTCTTCTAAATGATGAACAACCTATTTTCTGACAAAGCTATGGCCACGGGCCCAATATATGTATGCACAAGATACGGCCTCAAGCCCAAGTATACGTATACATAACTACGGCCTCAGGCCCAAAAATGCATAAAGCATAAACTACGACCTCATGCCCAAACATGCATAAATCATAAACTACGGCCTCAGGCCCAAGTATGCATAAAGCATATAAACAACGGCCTCAGGCCCAAATACAGGCGTTCAACATTCAGGAACTGAGAATCAAACTACAATACATGATAGTGAAATACTGAATCACACTAAGTTACATGATAATGGAATACTGGATCACACTGAGTTACATAATACTGGAATACTGAATAGGACTAGATTGAGACATGTTTTCTTGAACTGATTATGAACACTGAAACTTCAACTGTTTATGGCATGCAGAGTAATCTATACTAAGACTCAGGGGCATCAAACACAAGCGTATATTGAATACAAACTGAGCTCACAACGTGCAGAAAGAAAGTGGTGAATGAGTTATGAAGCTAGAGAATAGAAGTTCTACAAATATTTAAGGAACTAGGCTTAACTATCTTTCTGAGGCATTTAGTGACGTCGTAAAAGAAACATAGTGTAGGAAGAATAATTAAAATTTCCAAACATAGAGATTTAGCCTCACATACCTTAACTTTCTGGTCTTGAGCATAATACAACATTCGCCAACCCTTTCAACTTTAATCTATATCAATACAAGTCAAAGGGATTCCATATTAGCAAAAATACTCATGTTTTGGTTACTTAGGCATATTCTCAAACACTTGGTGGCATAAGGATTCATAGTCCTTATTAATGGTGTTTCTACACCCAATTACCCATTCTCTTTCTCCTAGATAAATTCTAAAGTCTCAAATGATTATAATCAACATTATTCTTTATCACCCATAAGGTAATCAAACATGCATATCCAATAATAACCAATCCACAACCCAAACCTAAAATCCTTTCATGCTTTTCTATCAAACCCATGAACTCATATCTCATGAACTAGAGTCTATAATCATTAAACCAATACTAGAATCAATTATAGGGTGAAGACATTACCTTTTTGAAGTTCAAACCCTTTGAATTCGAGTTCTAGGCTTCCTTCTCTCAACAATGAGGTCCCAATCGAATATCTAATGATATGGAGGGTTTACCTATGTTAATAAGGTGTTGGGGAATTGAAATAAACTTAGAATCACCATTAGAACTTACCTTGGATGTTGGAGGGACCCTTAGGAGTTAGGTTTTTGAGAGCTTTACTTTCTAGAGCAAGTTTTATGTTTTGGGGCCGTGGGGGACAAAATAGGGATAAAAAATGACTTCCCAAGTTGGACACCGCGTCCCTATTGGTGTGACCATGGTAAATTGCTGGGACACTGCCGCACCACCGCGGTCGCAGTGAAAACGTGGCAGGACCGTGGTGGTTATGCACCATTCTGTAAAACAGGCATAACGTTTTGCACAGAGCTCCGTTTGGGATCCAAAATATATTGTTGGAAATATATTTCAATGGCCTACAACTTTAATGCTTTGAATTTTCCCAAATTGTTTATATATTTTCACTAAAACCTACTGGAAGACAGACCTTCTACAAACTTAGTCGATTTTGTCAAATCTTATGTATCTCACTTTCTATCTTGATTTTGAAACAACTATTTTCACCGATAATCATCCCGATAGGACTTCATATGTCCAAAATATAACCTTACTACTCCTTTAACTCATTCATACCTAATTCGAATGTGCGGGGTGTTACATTATCTCCCCCTTAGGATCATTCATCCTCGAATGATTGTCTTGACTGTAACTTCTGCTAACTTCGGACCTTAAACGAGTCTGGTGGAAACATGAAATTTTAGTAACACTTGCATACTAAATTGAATGAATACATGATTACTGAATTGTTCATATGCTGAACTTAATGACTGCTGCATTGACTGAATATTAGTCTGCCATGGATACATGAATACAGAACTAACACGGATATTCAAATATTGAACCGACATGAATATTTGATAATTGAACTAACATCAATATCAGAGTACTAAGCTGGCATGAATATCTAAGTATTGGAATGACATAAGTAACTGAGTATTGGACTGACTTGAATATCTGAGTATTGAACTGACATGAGTATCTGAGTACTGAACTGGCATGAGTATCTGAGTACTGAACTGGCATGAGTATCTGAGTACTGAACTGGCATGAGTATCTGACTACTGAAGTGACATGAGTATTTGAGTGCTGGAAACTTGAATGTTATAACATGACACGTGAAATACTGGATGTACCACCACTAATTCTGGTGGCAACTCTAACTCATAAGCTAATTAACTCATCCTTCGCTAGATTCTATATGGCCCAATATAGCAGGGACTATGCTTCTCCTTCTTCCCAAATCTCATAACGCCTTTCATATGCTAAAGTTTTAGAAACACCCAATCATCAACTTGAAACTCTAGGTCTCTATGCCGCACCCTCGAATAGGACTTTTGACGGCTCCGGGTCATCTTCAAACGCTCTTTAATCAACTTAACTTTCTCTATAGTCTGATAGACCAAATTTGGTCCCAAAAACTCCGCTTCACCAACTTCGGACCAACTAATTGGCAGTCTACACCTTCGCCCATAAAAATCATGCTTTCAAAATGAGCGAGATAATCCTATTATAAGGTCCAAATTTAGCATCTCCACTAAATGATGTGTATTCTGTGATAAAACACTAGGCTTTATGCTGCCCGACTTTCAGTTGCTAACATTTCGAACAATTTGGACACAAGGTCTGTGACGTTCTTTCTCATGTTGGTCCACCAATAAACCTCCTTAAGACCATGATACATATTTGGGAACCTGGATGGAAAGAATACCTAGAATTATGGGTTTCTAACATGATCTTCCATCTTTAAGTCCATCTATGTCTGGAACACACAATCTGTCGTAGTACCTCAAAGTACCATCATCTCCCCCTTAATCAAAAGCCATCATCTTATACTTGTGAATCTCCTCTTTCAACTGCAATACGTAGGGATCATCAAATTGTTTCTCCTTCTCAACGGCTACTAAGGGGGAACAAGTCCTTTTCTAGGCAACAACTCTACTATCTTTGGAGTATGCAAATTGAACTCCTAGCTAGGCTAAGCGGTGAACTTCTTTCGCCAGAGTTGTCTTATCTACCTCAATCATGAGTTATACTTCCCACACTTGATTATCTTCTTAAGCACTTCCTGAAAAAACTTATATCATTGTTGTGAGCTAAGTCTTTAACCAGTACTCCGAAGACTAGAGTCTCGTGCAATGGCACTACCCTCGTGATACATAACTGGGCATGATTTTTATAGCTTTCCATGATTACTTTATCATCAATAACTAAACTCGGTGATCATTCTACTCACTTTGTTTTTCTTACACATGCCAGACATAATCCGTGTGGTAATTATACAATTTTCCCTCATTATCGAACTGGTTTTCTTTTTCATGTCCCATGTTAACTATTCAGGTTTCAAATCTCTAACTGGACTTACTAAAAATTTTCACATTACCCCGTAGACCAAAGGTCTTATACTTGTGGATCCTTCTCTTTTTGTTGGGATCCAAATAACTTTTCTTATTCTCTGCAATTCTTTGCACTCTACGTCAATGACGACTCATCTTCCAACTTACTTATGAGAAATCTTTCTTATTAGGAAAAACTAAATTATTCACTTAACGGAAAGCTAATGTATTCACAACTATCATATACATACTCTGCTCACACTATCAATCTTGGGGATATCCTTTTTCAATAATTCTTAAAGGCTATTCTTCTATAGTTTTCTCTCTCTTTCCCCACCGCCACTGTACTTCGGGTTTAACTTAAACTCTTTGGGTTCTAACACGTGTTCGGTAATTCAAACTGTCATCCACTCTCTAGGGTTAAGCTGGCTAAGTGAATCAAATTGTACCCCTACTAGCTCTGCTAAAAGTGCTAATTCACTGTATCAACTGAAAATTTACTTACTATTCTTTTACTAACCACCTACTACCATCATATTTTATTGCTCTTCTTTGAATAACTAAAGTGAAGCATAAGGTTATTCCAACTTCCCTCACCATCTGGCCCTGTTCTAAGGTCGCATACTATCCTTTTTTTCCCTCCTAAACTATGTGCATGGACCGCACTTAGGGAATTCATCTGCCTTAAATGAAATTGGAATATCTAATCCCAAGCTTTCTATACAACACTAAATCACTTCAGACTATAAAACTTCGGCCTAAACACATATTCACATCATTTGAAGGGGAACTGTCATACCTTTTCACAATAATAGCCACTTCTTATAATAACTTACTAATGTGGTACTTCTAGTTCTGATCTGTATAAATCTAAACAACTTAAAATCGTTCCCTGAAATTCTCTATTGGATGCTCTTGGTTCTCATTGCATACATCATATCTTCTAGTCATTTGTATGAGTTCTACGAAAAATACATCTCTAATAATAACAATCATTTTTGACTCCTAGGTATTTTACTCTTAGGCTCTTTTCTTTCCAAACTATAGTAACCAATGTTAGGGTCTGGCATCTGAACTATTATCATCCAACTTGAGGCTCCATTTCCAAAAATTAAATGAAATTGTTTCATGAGGAAAAACACATATGAATACACTACCATACACAAACTTGTCCTTCAGACTAAATTCATAAGATAAATCATTTCATGTACCATCCGGCGAGTCTTCGATCGTAATCCAGACCTAAAATATGTGAAGGTTTCTCTATAATCACTGTTATTTATATTTTATTTGAGAACCCATATGCATCACTGTATACTCACAAGTCACCAGAAATTTTGATACACTAAAAATTGGATATTTGGTAAACATATAACTGAATACTGCGTACTGAATAACCATATTGCTAACTGAAAGATTGTATAACCGGTAGCTGAGGTAAACTGATAAACATAAGACACCATAAATGTTTTTGTACTTTCTGACAAGGTTATGCTTTAATATGTACTACTATCTATTGCATTCCACTTTTAACATCCTCTCAAGTCTCATATTTACCAACCTGTACTCCATAATTATACCCCAATGGGCAATTATCCTCTCTAGGAACTTATGTTTCTCCTGCGTGTCACTTGGGCATCAAATACGTTTGGAATTCGATAGGAAGAGAAGGTTAACTATTGCCTAAGCTTCGTGGCACGATATATAGTAGAAAGAAATGAGACAATCCTGGATGTCTTGGTAGTTAGTTAACTATTGCCTAAGCTTCGTGGCACGATATATAGTAGAAAGAAATGAGACAATCCTGGATGTCTTGGTAGTTAACCGTTTATATGAGTGGCCAACACACCCATATAAAGGAAACTCCACTAGACACGACTTCATAGACTCCCTAGGACTCTTGAACCTAGTGCTCTGATACCAAGCTTTGTCACGCCCCAAACCTGGGCCTGGACGTAACATGGCACTCGGTGCCTGACTACATGTGACCGAGCAAACCAACTGGCTGGCTGAATCAACATGCGGTATCATAACAGATTGAATGCGAAAGATAAACTAACTCATGTTGATATACTGAAAGTCTGGATGATATAAATCAAATTGCGGAAATACTAATACAATTCTGAAATATATTTGTAGCCAACATAGCTTAATATGAAAAGCATGTGACTCTGTCTAGCTGCTACTCTAGTCTATGAAGGCTCTAATGAAATACTGAATACACTGATTGTCTGAAAATACTGAGGACTGTAAGGTAATGATAATGTCCTGAAATAACTAGGGATCACCAAATAGCTGGTACGAGAATCCTAGCACTCTGAATCGTCAACTTGTAAATCATTAACTGTATCGTGAGATGCAGGCCCCGGACAAAAGGGATGTCAATACATTTGAATTACATTGTTATATAACGCAACTGAAAGAAAGAATTGTAAATGCCGAAACTGAAACTAAGCTGATAACTGAGAATTGATAATTAGTATTGAAATGATAACTATTGAAATAGAAACTAAAACAATAACTGATAACTAAGTTGATAACTGATAACTGATAACTGAAATGATGACTGATAACTGAAATAATAACTGATAACGGATTACTGATAATTGATAATTGAAATAATAAGTGATAACTGAAATGATAACTGATAACCGATAACTGAACTGAACAAAGGAAGTAAGGATATGAATACTCCCTCTTCTGAATGATGAACAACCTGTTTATTTGAAAAAGCTACGGCCTCGGGCCCAATATATATGTGCACAAGCTATGGCCTTAGGCCCAAGTATACGTATACATAACTAGGACCTCAGGCCCAAAAATGCATAAAGCATAAACTACGGCCTCAGGTCCAAACATGTATAAAGCATAAACTACGGCCTCAGGCCCAAGTATGCATAAAGCATATAAACTACGGACCTAGGCCAAAATAAAAGTGTTCAACATTCAGGAACTGAGAATCAAACTGCAATACATGATAGTGAAATACTAAATCACACTGAGTTACGTGATAATGAAATACTGGATCACACTGAGTTACATAATACTAGAATACTGAATATGACTAGATTGAGACATGTATTCTTGAACTGATTATGAAAACTAAAACTTCAACTGTTTATGGCATACTGAGTAATCTATACTAAGACTCGGGGGCTTCAAACCCAAGCCTATATTGAATACGAACTGAGCTCACAATGTTCAGAATGAAAGTGGTGAACGAGTTATGAAGCTAGAGAATAGAAGTTCTACAACTATTCAAGTAACTAGGCTTAACTATATTTCTGAGGCAATTAGTGATGTCGTAAAAGAAACGTAGTGTAGGGAGAATCATTAAAATTCCCAAACATAGAGATTTAGCCTCACATACCTTAACTTCCCTCTCTTGAGCATAATACAACATTCGCCAACCGTTTCAACTTTAATCTATATCAATGCAAGTCAAAGGGATTCCATATTAGCAAAAATACTCATGTTTTGGTTACTTAGGCATCTTCTCAAACACTTGGTGGCATAAAGCTTCATAGTCTTTATTAATGGTGTTTCTACACCTAATAACCAATTCTCTTGCTCCTAGATAAATTCTAAAGTCTCAAATGATTATAATCAACATTATTCTTTATCACCCATAAGGTAATCAAACATGCATATCCAATAATAACCAATCCACAACCCAAACCTAAAATCCTTTCATGCTTTTCTATCAAACCCATCAACTCATATCTCATGAACTAGAGTCTATAATCATTAAAACAATGCTAGAATCAATTAGAGGGTGAAGACATTACCTTTTTGAAGTTCAAACCCTTTGAATTCGAGTTCTAGGCTTCCTTCTCTCGAATGGAATATCTAATGATATGGAGGTTTACCTATGTTAATAAGGTGTTGGGGAATTGAAATAAACTTAGAATCACCATTAGAACTTACCTTGGGTGGTGAAAGGACCCTTAAGGAGTTAGGTTTTTGAGAGCTTTACTTTCTAGAGCAAATTTTTATGTTTTGGGGCTGTAGGGGATGAAATAGGGATAAAAAAATGACTTCCCAAGTTGCCCACTGCGTCCCAGTTGGTGCGACTGTGGTAAATCGTTGGGACACTGCCTCACCACCGCGGTCGTGGTAAAAATGCGGCAGGACTGCGGTGGTTATGCCCCATTCTGTAAAACGGGAATAACCTTTTGCACAGAACTCCGTTTGGGCTCCACACAATATATCGTTGGAAAGATATTTCAATGGCCTACTACTTTCATGCTTTGAATTTTCCCAAATTCCTTATACATTTTCATTAAAATTTGTTGGAAAATAGGCCTTTTGTAAACTTAGTCGATTTTGTCAATTCTTATGCACCTCACTTTCCATCTTGATTTTGAAACAACTATTTTCACCGATAATCATCCCGCTAGGACTTCATATGTCCAAAATATAATCTTACTACTCCTTTAACTCATTCATACCTAATCCGCATGTGCAGGGTGTTACACTCACATTCCATTGAGATTGTCTACTTGATAGATGGCTTGAAATATAGCTTAATCAGTGTATCACAACTGTGTGACAGAGGTAACTTGGTAGCATAACTCTACTAAATATTTTGTGATTAATCTTACCACTGACAAGATTGTTTTGCAGGGAAAAAAAGTTAACAATATTTACATTGTAGATTTGTCCACTCTTTCATAAAATGAACTCACTTGCTTGAGTGTGTTGGACAATGATCCCCTCCTGTGGCACAAAAGACTTGGTCATGCAAGTCTAAATCAACTCAAAAAATTAGTCTCCAAGGACTTGGTGATAGGGTTGCCTAACATCAATTTCAAGGAAGACAGCATTTGTGAGGCTTTTGCAAGTGAGAAGCAGGTAAGATCCTCTTTTAAAAGCAAGAAAATGGTAAGCATGACTAGGACGATGGAACTGGTTCATATGGATCTCTATGGTCCAATGAGAAAATTGAGCAGATGTGGTAAGAAATATGTGATGGTACTTGTTGATGATTACTCTAGGTTTATTTGGATATTGTTTTTAACATCTAAGGATGAAACATTTGACATGTTTACTGCCTTTGTTAGAAAAACTCAGAAATAACTAGGTAATCAACTTGCATCAATTAGGTCTGATCATGGAACTGAATTTGAAAATGCTAAGTTTGCTGAATTTTGTAATGAGCATGGTATAGATCATAATTTCTCTACACCTAGGACTCCTCAACAAAATGGAGTGGTTGAAATAAAGAATAGGACTCTTGAAGATATGGCTAGGACTATGCTTATTTTTAGTAAACTGCCCCATAGCTTCTGGGCAGAGGCTGTAAATACCGCATGTTACATCATTAATAGGTGAATGACTATACCTCTTGTAGAGAAGACTCCCTATGAGTTACTTAAAGGGAGAAAACCAAATATATCTCATATTAAGGCATTTGGATTCAAGTTCTTTGTGCACAATAATGGAAAGGGCTCCATAGGTAAGTTTGATCCCAGAAGTAATGAGGGAGTATTCTTGAGATATTCTTCACATAGCAAAGCTTACAAAGTGTACAACAAAAGAACTTTGTGTGTAGAAGAAATTTTACATGTAGTTTTTGATGAAACTAACATTCTTTCTGAGAGACAGGAACATGAAGATGAAGCCATTAGGCTGATAAAAGAATTGAGAGAAGTCACAGCTCAAGCTGAAGATGTACCAAAAGAAGGAACATGTGATGGAACAGGTTCTTCCATCCGGGGCAACCTGACAGGGGGAACTGAACAAAGAAGAAATGAATCTAACTCCCAAATGGAACCTGTCCATGAGCCTGTTCCTTAGCAACAAAACATGGGAGAAACTCCAAACATAAATCAGTTGGTTGTGAAACCGTAAAAGTATCAAAGTTCTCATCTCATTGAGAACATTCTTATTGATCCAACTTCTGGAGTTAAAACCAGACTTCAATTAAAGAATCTGTGTGCTTTTGATGCATTCTTATCTCGTATTGAACCTAAAATTTTTGGTGAAGCTTTGCAGGATGCAAATTGGGTGAATGCAATACAAGATGAACTCAATCGATTTGAAAGAAGCCAAGTGTGGCATCTGGTCACAAGACCCAAGGATGGATCAGTAATTAGCACTAAATGGGTCTTCAGAAACAAACTTGATGAAGATGGAACATTTACAAGGAATAAGGAAAGGCTAGTGGTCCAAGGTTATAGCTAAGAGGAGGGCATAGATTATGATGAGACCTTTGCTCCAGTTGCAAGACTGGAGGCAATAAGACTCCTCATAGACTTTGCAGCACACATGGAATTTACCCTTCACCAAATGGATGTGAAGAGTGCCTTCCTCAATGGCTACTTAAAGGAAGAATTCTTTGTCAAACAACTTCCATGGTTTGAAAGTAATGAGTGTCCATATCATCTATACAAATTGGATAAGGCCATATATGGACTCAAGCAGGCTCCTAGCGCATGGTATGAACGTCTATCCAAATTCCTGCTTGAACATGGATACAAAAGAGGTAAGATTGATAGTACTTTATTCTTGGGGGAAAAAGGTAAGGATCTACTAGTAGTACAAATATATGTTGATGGCATAATTTTTGGGGCAACCACTGAAAAAATGAGTAAGGAATTTGCAAAATTAATGGGGAGTAAATTTGAAATAATATGATGGGTGAGCTTAACTTTTTCTTAGGCTTACATATCAAACAAAACCCAACTGGAACCATGATCCATCAACAGAAATATGCAAAAAAGTTGATTAAGAAGTTTAAAACGGATGAATCAAAAGAAATAGGCACTCCTATTGCAATAGATAGATGAACCTGGTTCATCTATTGATCAGAAGTTGTATAGGGGTATGGTTGGCTCACTTTTATATCTTACTACTAGCAAACCTGACATAGTTTTCAGTGTAGGGCTCTGTGCTCATTTTCATACAAATCCTAAGGAATCTTACCTGACTGTTGTCAAGAGGATACTGAGATATTTTAAAGTCACTACTGATCTTTGTCTTTGGTACCCTAAATGTAGTAACTTTAATCTAGTAGGATATGCTGATACTGACTGTACAGGTTTCCTTGTGGATGGGAAAAATACCTCAGGTATGGCTCATTTTCTTAGTTCATGTCTGGTATCATGGGCTACTAAAAGCAGAATTCAGTGGCCTTATCCACTGTTGAGGCTGAATATGTTGTTAGTGCATCTTATTGTGCTCAACTGATGTGGATCAAATAGCAGCTGATAGATTTTGGCATTGAAGTTGGTTGCATCCCTATCTTTTGTGATAACGCTAGTGCTATAAGTATAAAAAAGAACCCAGTTCATCATAAGAGGACCAAGCACATAGATTTTAGACATCACTTCTCAAGGGACAACTATGAGAAATGATTGATTACTATAGAATTCTGTGCTACTGATAAACAAATTGCTTACATTTTTACTAAAGCACTAAGTAGTGAAAGCTTTGATAGTAACATGTTAGAATTAGGGATGACTAAGATCACATAATGGGACCAGTTCAGAGTGCACAATGAAAACAAATGAAAAAAATGAAAAATGAAAAAAAAAGATTTTAGCTAGGAATTTGGAACTTGTGTAAATATCTAGATTAATTTTTACTCAGCATCATACAGTAAATAGTATACTCCTCTGATATGTGTTGATATGACTCACGGATCTCTAACAAAATTTTCTCTATTTTGGTAAATTAAGGCATGATTAAGAGAATTCTAAACGAAGAACCTGGTTCATCAATATTGGTTCATCTTAATAACAAGGTATATTTTCTATACTCTGCAAAATTAGAAATATAAATATTTAAATCATGAGCAGAGTCCTACCTATGTGCAAAAACATTAGAAAATCCTATCCATTTGTTTTTGAACCAGTTCCGTCTCTATCAGAATTATCACCACAAAAATGTCTAAAATCTATGGAAGTTTAACCGTTCGTTCAACATGCAATTTTAGCTTGATTAGACCTTCAATTGACTGCAAAAAGCTACTGTTAGCCATTAAATAAGTCATTTTATTTAAATATCTATTATTACCTTCTGCCACCCTCATTATTCCAAACCGTCGAAAATTCTTCTTCACTCTAAATTGTTTTCTCCTCCAAAAGCCTAACTCACAAACTCTCTCAAGCCATCAGTTACAATGTCGAACCCTAAAGATAATCCAGGGACTCCTCCACCACCATCCCCTTCTGGTTCCTCCACACTTCTCCACCTAATACAAACCCCCAGCCTAAGAAAAGACGTGTCAAAATGCTAGCTCAAAAAATTGTAGCCGAAGGTGCACCGTCGAAGAGATTAAATGCACAATTGAAGGCTGCCCAAGCCCAAGATTCTGAGAACTCAGATAATTTGTTCAAATCTGCGAGTGAGGGGGAATGACCTGGGCCTTCTGACTATGAGAAAGCTCAAAATTCCCCTTCTAAGGTAAGTTCTGCTTTGGCTGAAAATTTAGAAAATAGGTTTGTTTTGGTTGGGCCTATCAGGAAAGTGGAACGACCTGAATTGGGAAGGAGAGGAGGTAAAAAGAAAAATGAACAACAAAATGAGAGAGAGGGTGTATGTGGTGATGTGAGGGGAAAAGGTAAAGGAGTGGCTAGTTCTTCACCCACTTCTGAATTGCCGGTACCAGCTATCAGTGGGGTTGAATAGGAAACTATGGAAGAAAGTGGCAAGAAGTCATGGGGAAGTGGTTCAGAGGAGGCTGCTGAAAGGTTGGTTAATCTAAGTTCACAGGCAGATGAACCTGGTTCATCTATTGAGGAGACCCTAGCAGAACTTCTGACAAAGGTAGGTGCCGGTTATGATCCAAATAAAAGGAGAACTCCAACACCAAAAGCCCCCAGCACTGCAAAACCTTCCAAGAAAAGAAAGGCTTCTTCCCCAACAACTACTGAAATTCCCTTTCCAAAGGGAAGAGCCACACGAAGTAGAGTGAAATAGGTTGAGAGTGAATTACAAAAGGCTTTGGCTGAAAGCAAGAAGAAGAGGATGGATAAAGGAAAAGGCCAGGGTTACAGAGTCATCTGATGCAGTTGATATTGAGGAGATGGAACAGGTCCATCAAGAGGAACATACAACAATGTGTTAGATCTAGTTTTAAATCTAGTTTTAATGATGCAAATAATATTTTTGTGCGGGAAATCAATTATAGAAGAACAAGGAATCAAGAAGATACTACAAGATCGCTGGAGTCAATCTTGATGCTTAAGGAAAGAAATCAATCAGCAAAGATTATGAATCAATCAGCAAATCTGGATACCTATGGAAAGAAATCAATCAGCAAAGATTACAGACAATTGCGATGGAAAGAATCAAGCAAGCCTAAACTTAAGGCATTAATCAAGGCCAGCACATCTGGAAGATCGAAGATTCTGTAAAGAATTGATGAGTAGCTAATTTTGGAAGGACCAACAATCAAAGAGTAAACCTTCGGCATAAACAACTGTTAAAGGAAGAATATCATGGAAGAGCAACGACTAGCTATCTTATTCTTGGAAAGAATCAATATCTTTCCAAAGATCAAATTTCTTGGGTTGTCAAGCCTCGATCTTCACCAATGTATATATACCCAGCTTCAAGCCTTAGACACACATACTTTGATCGAACAATAAAACCCTCTCTTTGTTCTACTACAAACAAATAGTGTAGTTCTCTAAGATATGTTATGTAACAAGTCAAAGAAAAAAAAGAGTACAACACAGGTGAGGCATTTTCTAAAAAAGAGACGAGTGTTATAGGAACTGAGTTATCAAGTCATTTCCATTGTACTCGGAGAATCACAATTACTAAAGAGAACTCCCTTGCAACCCAATGGGACTGGACTAGGATTCACATTGAATCCGAACCAGTATAAAATTTCGGTATCTTTAATTCCTACACTTACTTCATGTTATTATAACTATTAGGTCATTACATCTAGTCGACTAATTAACAAACTAGTCAACTAATAAGAGATTAAGTTTAAAAATATACAATTCACCCCCTCTTGTACTTTCAATTGGTATCAGAGCAAGGCTCACATTCTACTTTTGCTTAACTGCTTGTGAGAAAAGATCATGGAAAATCAAGTTATCATAGGAGCTCTCTTTCAGGAAGAAACTTCACAAGTTAGACCACCATACTTCAATGGACAACATTTCTCTCATTGGAAAGTGCGGATGGAGATCTTTTCCAAAGCCTATGACGTCAAAGTTTGGATAGTCATCAAAAAGGGGAACTATCCCTTACCAGCTGCTACTCCACCACTTGCTGATCCTGAAGATATAGATTCATATACCAAAGAGCAAATGGAAGTGGTACAAGTTAACAGTAAAGCGAGAAATCCGCTTCATAATGCTATAAGTGCTGAAAAATATGAGAAAATCTCGAGTTGTGACACAACCAAAGAAATGTGGGACAAGCTTGAGGTCACATATGAAGAAACCAGCAAAGTAAAAGAAACACATATTAACATGTTGGTTCATGATTACAAACTCTTATCAGTGAAAGAAGGAGAATCTATTGAAGAGATGTTTGCCAGGTTCAGCAAGATAATTAGCGATCTAAAGGCATTTGGCAAGCCTTATACCAGTGGTGATCAAGTTAGAAAAATTCTCAGAAGCCTGCCAACCAATTGGAAGACCGAAGGAGTCACACTGGAATCTCAGGATCTAAACAAATTATCTTATAATGAACTACGAGGAGAACTCATAACTTTTGATAAGACACATCTCAAGAAGACTAGTCAAGAAGAAAAAAAGAAAATAGTTGCATTCAAGACCTTAACTGAAATAGCTGAACATGAAATTGATGATGATCCTGAAGTTCTACAAGAAGAAATTGCTATGCTATCAAGAAACATGGATGTATTAATGAGAAAATACCAAAATACAAAGAAAGGAAGAATTCCACTAAGACGATCCAAGCAATACAATGAATAGGACAAGAATGATGGAAAGTGCTGCGAGTGTAGAAGATTTGGGCACATTCAAGCAGAATGCCCAGAACTGAAAAGGAAGATCTCTACAGGTTTTAACAAGAACAAATCCTTCGGAAGCTAGAGTGATGAGGACAATTCAGACCACGAAGAGATAGCAAATCTCTGCTTCATGACGATTATGGAAAATGAAATGAACAAATCCTCAGGATGCTGGATAGATGATGACACTTCAGATGAAGAAAATGAAAATTGTTTTATGGTACGAGGTTAAACAAGTGAGGTAAGATCTTATAACTGTGAAAGATGCAATGAATTGTAGGATACTCTTGATTTAACTTTGAAAGAGTCTCAAAAAATTATGAATGAGCTTAAGAGACCAGCTAAAGAAGTGAAAGACTGGAAACTCAAACATGAAGTATGTGAAATAAAAAAAGAAGTACTTCAAGAAGATTTTAAGGAATTGCAAATGCAACTCAATGGCATGCGCAAATCCACCAGTCACAATTTTGTTAGGTCAAACCAGACGACTTACAAGTCAACTAGAAAAGGACCAACCAGAACTAAGTCGACTAGTACTACCACTAATAAAAGACCTAAAGATAGGTCAGAGGTTACATGTCATTACTATAACAAAAGTGGGCATAAATATTCTTTTTGCCATTTTCGTAAAGCAAACGTTTCAGGATGGGTTTGGAAACCAAAAAAACAATCCTGAATCTAGTAACACTAACCCTTCAGGACCCAAGCAAGCTTGGGTACCTAAAACAAAGTAATCACATTGTTTTACAGGAACACCACATAATAAGCCGCAAAGGAAAATGGTATCGAGACAGTGCGTGTTCCAGTCATATGACATGCGACAAAAACCTGTTCAAAGAAGTTACAAAAATTGATGGAGGAAGTGTTAAGTTTGGGGATGACTCAAAAGGTAAAATAATTGGTACTGGAACAATTCCCTTCAATAACAACAGTGACATCACTGAAGTTTATCTCGTCGATGGCCTAAACTATAACCTCTTGAGCATAAGTCAACTATGCGACTCAGGATATGAGGTAAATTTTAAGAAAATAGGCTGTGCTATTGAAGAAAAATCAGGTAAAATAGTCCTTCCTGGAAAGAGGTATGGAAATGTTTATATCCTTGATGGTTTTGAAAAGATATATGTTCATATTTGTTTAACTTCTATGTCTGATGATCCATGGTTATGGCATAGGAAACTTGGTCATGCTAGCATGCATTTTATAGAAATTTTTTCCAAACATGAGTTAGTTGTTGGGCTACCCAAACTGAATTTTTCTAGAACTTATATCTGTGATGCATGTCAAATGGGTAAGCAGACCAAAAACTCTTTCAAAAATAAAGACATAGTATCTACTTCCAAACCCTTGCAATTACTTCATATGGATTTATTTGGTCCTACTAGAACTGCTAGTGTAGGAAGAAAGAGATATGCTTTTGTTATTGTTGATGATTATTCACGTTTCACTTGGGTAATTTTCTTATCTCATAAGGATGAAGCATTAAGAAATTTTGAAGTTTTCTGCAAAAAGGTTGAATGAGATAAAGGATATCTGATCTCAACAATTTAGAGTGATCATGGAGGAGAATTTGAAAGTAGAGCATTTGAAGATTTCTGTAATTATCAGGGATACACACATAATTTCTCTGCATCACGCTCACCACAACAGAATGGGGTTGTAGAAAGAAAGAACAAAACTCCCCAAGATATGGCAAGAACCATGTTACTAGATCATTCACTACCAAATCACTTATGGGCAGAATGAGTAAGTACAATATGTCACATTCTCAACCGATGCCTCATATGGCCTATTTTGAAGAAGACTCCATATGAACTATGGAAAGGTAAACGTCCTAATATCAGCTACTTTCATCCCTTCGGAAGTAAATGTTTTATTCACAATAATGGTAAGGATAACCTTGGAAAATTTGATCCAAGAAGTGACAAAGGAAATTTTCTAGGCTACTCATTAAATATTAGATCTTTTAGAGTCTATAATAAACGCACATTATGTGTGAAAGAATCAGTACATGTTATATTCGATGAAAATAATCCCTTGGTCGAGAAAGGAATTATTGTAGGTGATGAAGATCAAGCTCAAGAAATTCAAGAGACAAGCAAATCCCAAGAGTCGACTAATATATCTGCTACGATAGAGTCAACTGGTGAAATCAGCAGCAGTGTACCAGATCAACCAATCGAGTCAATTGCTAATGTAGTGCGTCCAAATGAATGGAGAAACGAGCCTAAATATCCTCAAAAATTCATTATAGGGGATCCAAATGAAGGAATGAAAACCAGGAGAGCTCTAAAAAAGAAAGAAAATATTGCATTAATCTCTCAGATTGAGCCAAATAAGATAGAGGAAGTGCTAAAAGATTCAAGCTCGGTTCAAGCTATGCAAGAAGAATTAGACAAGTTCAGTAAGAATCAAGTGTGGAATCTGATACCCAAACCTGAAAATATTTCTGTAATCGGAACAAAGTGAGTTTTTAGAAATAAATTCAACGAGGATGGAAAGGTCGTAAGAAATAAAGCCAGACTAGTTGCTCAGGGGTACTTACAACAAGAAGGAGTCGACTATGATGAAATCTTTGCTCCAGTAGCTCGTTTGGAATCCATACGAATTCTTTTGGAATACACATCATTTATAGGATTTAGGTTGTTTCAAATGGATGTCAAAAGTGCCTTTTTGAACGGATTTATTGAGGAAGAAGTATATGTAAAACAACCACCTGAGTTTGTAGATTCAAAGTTCACCTACCGTGTATACAAGCTCACTAAGGCGCTGTATGGGCTAAAACAAGCCCCACGTGCTTGGTATGATAGACTTAGTTCCTTTCTTGTTGATCATGGCTTCACAAGAGGTAAAATAGACACTACCTTGTTTATTAAAAGATCACCGGAAGGTAATCTCATTATTTAGATTTATGTTGATGATATTATATTTGGTAGTGCTAACCCTCTTATGTGCAAGGAATTTTCAAATCTTATTCAAAGTGAATTTGAGATGAGCATAATGGGAGAGCTAAAATTCTTCCTTGGACTACAAATTCAACAATCTGAAGAAGGAACCTTTATATCTCAGGCCAGATACACAAAAGAACTAATTCAAAAATTTGGAATGAGCAATGCAAAATCCATTGGCACACCAATGAGCCCTTCCACAAATCTAGACAAAGATGAACAGGGCATCTCTATTGATGAAACTAAATATCGTGGAATGATTGGATCACTACTGTATCTGACAGTAAGTCGATCATATATTATGTTCAGTGTATGTAAATGTGCCAGGTTTTAGTTACCTCCTAAGGAATCACATCTGACGGCAGTAAAAAGAATCATTTGATATCTCATTGGGACTGTATCTCATGGACTATGGTATCCTGGCTCTAACGCTTTTAAATTAGAAGGCTTTTCAGATGCTGACATTGCAGGTGATAAGGAAAATAGAAAAATCACAAGCGGTACATGTCAATTACTTGGAAAGGCATTGATATCCTAGAATAGTAAAAAAACAAACATCAGTTGCATTATCTACTACTGAAGTTGAATATATTGCCATTGGACGATGTTGTGCACAACTATTGTGGATGTCTCATCAACTAGGTGACTATCAGCTTTCGTTTAAACCTATACAAATCTTTTGTGATAATTTAAGTGCCATTTGTCTTTCAAAAAATCCTTTGCATCATTCGAGAGCAAAGCATATAGATATCAAACATCATTTTATTAGAGATCATGTTCTTAAGGGAGACATAGAAATATCTTTTGTTTGAACTACTGATCAGTTAGCTGATATTTTTACTAAACCTTTATTAGAGGAGAGTTTTTGTGATTTAAGAAAGTTACTCGGCATTATTTGCTTAACTAATAACTTTTAGGACCTATGTGTACTGCTGATTCTTTTGCAGGTGTAATGATTGTCTTTTACTCATGCATTAATTACGCCTCCATTTTTCCCTCTCTTTTCTCTTCTATTACATCAGTTCGTCGTTCAAAGTTGAAAAACCAATCATCGCGTCCTTTCAACTGATATCTTTTCCTTTTCTGTACTCAACCATCAAAAGTTTTCTTCTTAAGGCGGAGAACCTTTTTCAGTCACTTTCATTGTTATCCCCTCTCCAAAGCTCCGATCAAACCTCTTCCCTTCAATGGCCAAACATCCCAGAAACCCATCTGCTTCTACCAAAAAAAGCACCCGCTCCAAAGCAAAACCCCCATCTATGCCCCCTGAACAAGTAGACCTAGGGTCCGACCACTCTGAGGGTTTCGCCTCTTCTCAGAGAGAGTTCTCTGATCACTCTCAACTCTTAGGAGAAAACTCCCTAGGAAAACGACCCATGGAAGAACCCTCTATTTCTTCCACCCCAAAGAAATCCAAGGTTGATTTTTCTGGCTCCCTCGAATCTGACCTAAACTTCTGGGATTCTCCAAATAGGGATCTTTTCATTGCTTTAAAAGACAAGCCCGCTGCTCATGGAAGGGCTTTCGACCTTGACGACATGGAAGCCCTAAATTGCAAGGTCAAAGATCTCTTTGTTCATCAAGGGTGGGTTAAGTTCCTCTCTACTCCTTCACCTAAGGAATATGAACCCCTGGTAAAAATATTCTATGCTAATCTCCGTTCTAGTAAGCCTGATAGGTTGGAATCCTTAGTGTTAGTAAGCGCATTGTTCTTGATTATGCCCTATTTTATTTGCTTTTTCAGTGCTGTTGCTCTGGTTTTCCTATACTTTTTAAAAACACCTGACCTGATGACTTTGAAATTTCTTTTGACTAAGACAAACAGTGTATTGCTGAGTGTCCCTCTGACTCCCTTCCCAACCAGTTAGGTCCTATTGATGTTTGTTTTGAAACTCGAGTTCTGGCCCACATTATAGCAACTACTTTGCATCCCCGCACTGGTTCCTTTTGAACCTTCTCTCAAAGAGACACCTTCTTAGTATACTGCCTTGTGACCAAACTCAAAATCAAGTTGTCCTCCTGGGTTATTAATTTCATGATCGAAAGTGCTAAAGATCACACTAGTCTTCCCTATGGCATGTCATCACTCATATTCTGGAAGCTCATCAAATTTCCCTGTCCAACTATTCCTTCGTCACTGTTTCGAAGTCTTACAATTGTAGAGCCTTTGCTAGTATGGGATATGTTGGTGTGAAGGGCTCCTAGGTTAAGAAGCACGAAAGTGAAGCAAAGCATGCTCCTATAGAGCCCAAGCCCACACCCTCTGTTCCTGATCCCAGTCCTAGTGATCCTGATCTTGGTTCCAAGCTTCGTTCCATTGACTCTTAACTCTCTAAAATCAAAAATCTTCTCACATCCACTCAGTCTACTGTTGGTGACATTCATGCCATTTCCAAGGAAACAGGGTCTGATGTGTCCAAAATTAGAGTTGTTGTTCTCAGTGTTAGGGAGAATGCTGTCAAAGCCTTCAGGGAGATCCATGACAGGTTGGATGGAGTGAGCATCTCAGCCAATACTAGCTTTGAACAATTGAAGGAGTCCATCTGCAACACCCTTACTTATTTTTTGCGCTGTTAATGTGGTTGTTTAAGACAATATTTTTTTTTGCTTTTTGCTGGGCTGTTTTCTCAGCCGTTGGATAATTTCTGTTTTTCTTTAACTATAACTCTACCGTTTAATGCTATATATTTTGGTTAGTTCTTGGCTTGTTCCCTCTTTGCTGATGCCAAAAAGAGGAAGAAAAGTATATGTTGTATCTGTACAGGTAGAGTTGCAGGTACAGTTGCCCGTTGGCAAGAGTAGCGTCTTCTATGGCAGGAGTCGACTCTAACCATGGACTAGTCAACTGCATACTGCATGAACGGAGGGGGAGTACCATGCACTAGTCAACTGCATACATTGAGGGGGAGTAAAACACAGAGAAGTCAACTAGTGTTTACACCTATATATTAATTTTTCATCATTAAAAAGAGGGAGATTGTTAGATCTAGTTTTAATGATGCAAATAATATATCTATACAGGAAATCAATTACAAAAGAACAAGGAATCAAGAAGATACTACAAGATCACTGGAGTCAATCTTGATGCTTAAGGAAAGAAATCAATCAGCAAAGATTACGAATCAATCAACAAATCTAGATACCTATGGAAAGAAATCAATTAGCAAAGATTACAGACAGTTGCGATCGAAAGAATCAAGCAAGCCTAAACTTAAGGCATTAATCAAGGCCAGCACATCCGGAAGATCGAATATTCTGTAAAGAATTGATGAGCGGCTAATTTTGGAAGGACCAACAATAAATGAGTAAACCTTCAGCATAAACAACTGTTAAAGGAAGGATATCAAGGAAGAGCAACGACTAGCTATCTTATTCTTGGAAAGAATCAATCTCTTTCCAAGGATCAAATCTCTTTGGTTGTCAAGCCTCGATCTTTACCAAAGTATTTATGCCCAGCTTCAAGCCTTAGACACACATACTTTGATCGAACCAAACCCTCTCTTTCTTCTTCTGCAAACAAACATTGTAGTTCTCTAAGATCTGTTGTGTAACAAGTCAGAGAAAAAAAAAGAGTACAACACTGGTGATGCATTGTATAAAAAAGAGACGAGTGTTATAGAAACTGAGTTATCAAGTCATTTCCATTGTACTCAGAGAATCACAATTACTAAAAAGAACCCCCTTGCAACCTAAGGGGACTGGACTAGGATTCACATTGAACCTGAACCAGTATAAAATTTCGGTGTCTTTAATTCCTTTACTTACTTTATGTTATTATAACTATTAGGTCATTACATCTAGTCAACTAATTGACAAACTAGTCAACTAATAAGAGATTAAGTTTAAAAATATATAATTCACCGCCTCTTGTACTTTCACAATGGAGGTTCAGACCCCAAGCCCAAAAAGACCAAGGCCTTTTCCAAGAAGCCTTCATCCGTGTCTCCGTCTACTGAACCTTCATTGGCCAAGAGGACAAGGTCTACAGTGAAAACCAAACAATTTATCGTTTCTGAATATGAGAAATGGAGTGGTGAAGAAGAGAGTGAGTCTGATGGTGAACAAGACAAGCTGGCCAAGTTTGGCAAAAGAACATTTTTGAAGGGAAGATTGCTGAAAGACTTGGTGGAACCAGGAATGGTTTGTTTGGTTGATGCCCTAGCTGTTCAGGGCTGGAAGGACATGGTCCTTCAGATGGATGGAAGTCTATCTAGGAATGAAATAATTGAATTCATGGCAAATGAAGAAGTCAAAGATGTCATAGTTACCAGCCAAGTAAAAGGAGTTCAAGTGACTTTTGATGCAGAGAAGCTGTGAGAGATTCTTAACATCCCTGCTAAGGGATATGATGACTACACTAGGCAAAGATGGCCAAGTCTGGATTCCCTTCCTCCCACCCTTGAAATTACTAGGCGATTCTGTGACGTTGAAGAAGTGAATGAGGCCAAGTTTGTGCACAAGAGTGAAATGAAGCCACAACACAAAGTCCTCTTTGAGTTTATCAACAAGTGCCTACTGCCCAGGCAGGAAAGAAGGCACATTGCTAACTATATGGACTTAGTTCTGATGGAGTGCCTTGAAAGTGGAATGCAAATTAACTGGCCTGCATTTATCATCAAGCTATTGGACTGGGTTATCAATGGCTCCAAGGCCCATTCCACCCCCTATGGATTCATTCTGACTACTGTTCTCGATTGGTGCAAGGTGCCTTCGAAGAAGTGGGAAATGGCCACAAGCAAGGACTACTTTGTCATTAATACTCTGATTGCTTGTGACTATCTAGTCAATGCCATTCCATATGAACCTGGTTCATCCAAAAAGACACCTATCAACTGTAAAGTCAGTGCTCTAGTTTAGGAAAGTAAGGCCAAAGATGTTGAGATAGCTAGGCTGAAAGATCGCTTAGCAGAGGTTGAATCTGAGAGGGATTCTCTCAGAACTGAGCTTACCAAGGAAAAGGAAAAGAATGATGGGATTCTTCATAATATGCTGAATCTTCTCCAAGCCCAAAACTAACACTCTAGCTCCGCTAAGCCTTAGGAATTCTAGCCTTTATCTCCTGAACCTGTCTAGTACCATCAGTGACCCAGATTAGGGATTTCTCTTTCTTTTTACTTATGTTTTGAATATTTTTTCTTTATGTTCGTGGATTGTGGTAGAAAAATATCTTATATCAATGATATCTACTATTTTTGCTCTTGTTGATTGTTACTATTTCCTTGATAGTTTAAATATGTTTGCCTTATTACTAATGATTAATCCATGTTCACTTGCAGTTGCCCCACTGGCCATGAGTACTTATTAAAATCTGGGACTCACACTTTTTTATGTAACTTTTCGATGATGCCAAAAGGGAGAAGAGATATTGTGCTTTACATATTCTGAATATGTGATGTTTATAACCTAATTAACCTGGTCCTTGATGATAAGTGAATTTTTCTAAACTTTGTATTGATGAATAAGCTGAGTTCTTACATGGCCTAAGTGAGTGAAAATCACCGAGTTTGTCATCATACAAAAAAGGGGAATTTGTTGGCCCAAGTAAATGTGAAGTTTTGAAAACTGACAAATGAACTCAGACATGGACTAGGTCCATCTTGTGAAGTACAGTAGTAATCAACCCAAACATATGAGATGCACGTGAAGGAGATAAATCTAACTTATCAGAAGTAATATCTCCTGATCATGATCGAAAAGGTTGCATATTGGATAAGGAGAAAGACTTCTTACACAAAGAGAACGCTGTTTAGAAAAAGGATAGAGTTATAGTATGATATCAACTAGAACTCTTCCACCATGGAAGAGTAGTATCTGTATCCTAGTAAATCTCTAATTACTAACTTCTTAAATATCAGTGTGGTTCTCTTTTACAGCTAATGCACATAAGCAGAAGTTAAACGTGAATTGATAGAAAAATAGCAAGGCAATTTTGCATGCAATTTACGTGTGATTCAAGCGTGCAATCCTGAAGCTACTTGAACCAGATAGAAGAACCAGTTCCAAATGTCTATCTTTTATTCTAGTTCAATTGTAGAAGGTGATTTTACATTGTACATTTCAGCTTTTATGGAAACAAGTGTATTAGGTACTTAGAGTTTTTAAGTTAGATCTAACTTGAAGTTATCACAACAGTTGAGGTTGTGTGCCACGACGGGATTAGAGTGAATCCTAGGTTTACAAAAGAGTTTTTGTAAATGCAATTTTTGGCTCAGTGATTTTAGTGGCGAGTTTGGGAAAATCCTACTGGAAGGTAGGTTATGGTTTTTTCACCTTTTGAGCAGGTGTTTTCCACGTAAAATCTCTGTGTTCTTTATTTTTGTACTTATTATTCCGCAACTATAGCAGTTGGAACACATAGAAAATCAGGTCCTTCTATAGTCAAGTTAAGCAAAAATTGGGTACCACATATTTCACCCTCACTCTTGTATGGTATTGAAGTATAAAACATCAACTACCCTCTTCATCTCTTTCAGTAAAGTCACCCTATGAGTTATTCCATGGTACACCACCTTCACTTACCCACCTGAAGGTAGTTGGTTGTTTGTGTTATGTCACCAAGCCCAACTTTTTTGACAAATTCTCCTCCAAAGTCATCCCATAAGTTTTTATGGGCTATTCAGAAACTCAAAAATGGTACAAATTGTACAAAATTGCAACATGCACTTTCTTTGTTAATAGGGATGTCACCTTTAGGGAATCAGTGTTCCCATTAAAACATCCTAAATTCACTTTTATTGAACCACATACATGCCCTACTATGCCATTTGCCTCACCCCCTTCATCTGATGATGTCTTTCCTGTTGCAGGACATGTCCCTACTCCTAGTGATCAGGTCATCTCCTCACCGTCAATCAGTGAATCCTACCTTCTTCACCTATTCCTCATCCTCCTTATTCTCCACCTTCCTTGCCATATCCCTCTGTACCTCACATTAATCCCTCTATTCCTCTGAGAAAATCCACTAGGACATCAAAACCTCCTCTATGGTTAACGAACTATGTTCACTTTTCTTCCACAACTCCATACCCTTTATCAAACTCTTTGTTGTACTCCTCTATCTCTTCTTCTTACCATACTTATCTATCAGCTTTCTTTGCTATCTCTGAACCTACCTCCTTTAACCAAGCTGTCCAAGATCCTAACTGGATTCAGGCTATAAAATTAGAAATTGATGCTCTTACTGACAATCATACTTGGGATGTAGTTGATCTACCTACAGTAAAACTCCTATTGGGTGCAAATAGGTGTACAAAGTAAATTACAAAGTTGATGGTAGTGTAGAGAGGTATAAAGCCAGATTAGCGGCCAAGGGTTTCACCCAACAAAAGGGGTTAGACTATCATGAAACTTTCTCCCCAGTGGTCAAAATGGTCACTGTCAGGTGTGTTGTCTCTCTGGCAACCCAATTTGATTGGTCGCTCTATCAAATGGATGTCTACAATGCATTTCTCCAGGGGGACTTATTTGAAGAGGGCTATATGTCTCTGCCACAAGTCTTTGATGGTCAGGGGGAGAACAAAGTATGTAGACTCCTCCAGCAGACAATGAATTCTTAAACTCACTACAGCTTTAGTGCAATTAGGTTTCACATAGAGTAAACTAGACCGCTCCTTGTTAAAAAAAGCCAAGGTGTTAATATTGTGATCATTCTAGTATATGTGGATGACTTGTTAATCACTGACAATGACAACTAACTAAAAGAAGTTCAAACCATTTTGAACAACAACTTTAAAATGAAAGACTTAGGGGAATTGAGATATTTCTTGGGGATTGAATTTGCAAGATCATCCAAGGGTATACTCATGAATCAAAGAAAGTATGCCTTAGACTTGATCTCAGAATGTGGCCTAGGCAGAGCAAAGCTACTTGCAACTCCTTTAGAACAAAATCAGAAGTTCACTACTCCTGAATATGACAAGTTATTTGAACCTGACAAAGATATAAGTCCAGAATTACAAGACAGAAGACCATATCAAAGGTTGTTATGAAGACTGCTATATCTAGCTATCACTAGGCCAGATATTTCTTTTGCAGTCCAAACATTAAGGCAATACATATATTCTCCAATAGAAATGCATTATGAAGCAACTTTAAGGGTGGTTAGATACATAAAAGACCAACCAGGATTGGGGTTATTAATGAGTAGCAAAAAATCTGGAAAGATAACAGCCTTTTGTGATACAGACTGGGCATCATGTGTGGTGTTTAGGAAATCTGTAACAGGGTATTGTATTAAGCTGGGGGATTCCTTGATCTCCTGGAAAATATAAAAAGCAGAGTACAGTTTCAAGTAGCTCAGCTGAAGTTGAGTATATGAGTATGGAAACTACAATGGCAGAACTTGTTTGGCTACATGGACTGATGCAGGAATTTGGAATGAAGGTTGAGCTGCCCATAAAGCTATTTTGTGACAGCAAGGCAGCATTATAGATAGCTTCAAATCCTATGTATCATGAACGCACGAAACACATAGAGATAGACTGCCATTTTATATGAGAAAAGATACAAAATGGGTTGATCAAGATAGAACACGTGAGCAACAAAAATCAAGTGGCAGACATATTGACTAAAGGCCTTGTGAAGCGGTTGCAATGATATGATATGAGTTGGGGATGATCAACGTATTTTGTACTGTATAATAAGGTAATTATTTTTATTTTGTATATATTATATGTTAAAAGGGGAGCCTTGGAGCAACCAGAGACAAGAAATATTAAAGTCACGGTGGCAGTTATACATTGTGTACATATTGAACTAACCATAGTTAGTTAGTTAGTTCCAAGTTAGCATTGAGTTAAGTTAGTGAGTTAGAGAATAATATAAATTGTACATTTTCCATTTGTTATGGTTTAATCAGAAAATATCTGATGAGCAGTTGCTCTCACAACCGACCTACTCTCTCTTTTGCTCTCCTTCCTCTCCAGCTCAAATTTTCCTTTCAACAGATTTGATGTTTGTGAGTTTTGAACTTGATACCAAACTAATAGCATATTTTAGTTATTGGGTTCGCAATTATATATTAATACAAATTAATAAATTTTTTAATACAAATACAGGGTCTACGCAAAAGTAGTAGGCCAATTCCGTAAAGGATACCCTACCTCCGCCTCTGGAAGAAAAGGTAAAATTATCTCCGTGTGACCTATATCACGGGTTCGAGCCATGTATGCAACCACTAATACTTGCATTAGAGTGGACTATCTACATCGACTCCTAGGGATATGGCCCTTCTTGGATCCTGTGTGAATGCATTATGCATTGTGCATCGGGCTGTCCTTTTTATACTATATGTTAAATCCTCAAATTTTTATGATGAGTTTACAGGTGAAATTTCTGACTCTACCGCTGCGTCTAAAAGTCCCAAATAGATTCATAAATTTTCACCCTTCCTAGTGGATTAACTCCAAGTCAATGCCATGTCAGCCACCACTATGAAGAGTCAAAACACCAGTAAAAATTAACCTCAGCCAAGAAATAAGGGAAAAATGCATGCAACTATTCCAACTAAGCTTTAAAGCCAAGGATACCGTGTCTGATATGATCGCATGATTATATCTATCAAAATGCATAACAGTTCATGACAACACTTGAAAAATCTTCAACTTGATCACAGAACAATGATCTCAACCAATTGCTATATGGCCAACCACTTCCAATTTCGTCAAGTTCTACTAAAGATCCCAAAATATGGTTTGCCCTCTTCTAAATATCCCTATTGCTATTCAAAGGTAACCTAAAAAACCACTGTATTCGTGAAACCTATAAAACAACTTTCACTTTTACTCCTTAGGCTCAATATTGTGGATAACAGATGGATAATTAAATAATTAAATTATATATATATATATATATATATATATATATATATATATATATATATATATATATATATATATATATATATAAAACACCATCCGAAAAGTTAGACCTTTATTTGGGGCACCTTTCAACTTCAGTATTTTTCAACCTCTCTTTTTTTAATGAACTTTCCTTGTACTTCCATCGTACAAAAAAGTGGCACCAAAACATATTCACTTTAAAATGAAACATTTTACAATTTTTAAATATTTTCTGTTTTGTACGCATCCATTATTCCTTTATTCCTCTCCTTATAAATATGAAGCCAGCAGACAACATGTCTTAGTAAGCCATAAACTTCTTTGGTTCCTATCTTAGCTTCTTGTCTTTTCTTGTCTCTCTTCTATTTTTGGATTATTTGCATTTTCATGCAAATTTTGCTCCTATTTTTTAGCTATGGAGATAGGATCTGTAAGCCATGAGAAGGCTGGTTTTTTCACCAATGGATTGACGTGGTTTAAGTACTTGCCTGGAAAATTATTTGCCAAGATAGTTGAAATTGCTAAGCAAACCAAGAAAATAGGCAAAGATGATCCAAGAAGAGTGATTCACTCACTTAAAGTTGGATTGGCACTAACTTTGGTTTCATTATTCTACTATTTCCAACCCCTTTATAATAGTTTTGGCGTTTCCGCAATGTGGGCTATAATGACCGTTGTCGTTGTCTTCGAATTTTCTGTTGGTAAGTTATATTGTACTTCCTCCATTTTATTTTTTATGATGTTGTTTGACTTTTGTCACGTATAAAAAGTAATATTTAAACTTGTAATTTTAAGTATGTCATGATATTTCTGGCATATAAAAGTAAAACAATTGATAATACGTAATAATCATTAATTTGCAACTTAATATTTTCAGGTGCAACACTTGGAAAAGGGTTAAATAGGGGAATGGCAACCTTGCTAGCTGGTGCACTAGGGGTTGGAGCACATTATTTGGCTAGTGCAACTGGTAAAGTTGCGGAGCCAATACTTCTTGGGCTATTTGTCTTTTTACAAGGTAATTATATTTTATTTTATTTTACTTTTTAGCCTACCTAACTATTCATATTTATTATCGTGGCTCCAAGAATTCTCACTAACATCACACTTTCATCCCTTTTTGATTTAATTTCTTGCAGCATTTACATCAACTTTCATAAGATTCTTCCCTCAAGTGAAGGCCAGATATGATTATGGGATGCTAATTTTCATTTTGACATTTTGTTTGGTTTCAATATCTGGTTTCCGAGTGGGCGAAGTAGTGGATATGGCTCATAAAAGATTGTCCACTATACTCATTGGTGCCTCTGTTTGTGTTATTGTCTCAATCTTTGTTTGCCCTGTCTGGGCTGGTGAAGATCTCCACAAATTAGTGGCTCAAAATATGGAGAAGCTTGGCAAGTTCTTAGAAGGTAAAAACTCCACACTATTACGCGTTGTTAAACTTTGTTATGCTATCTTCACGGCTTATAGTCTAGTGATATTAGCGAGAGTCTTTAATATAACTTGCGAGCACGTGATTCAATGATATCGAGCTTTTGTAAAAAAACTAAACTATGAATTAGTGCACCTATTTTTCTTTTCATATTTTGCATGACATAGGCATTACTTTTCACTGTTCATTATATTAGAGGCGGACCCATGTGTATGGGTGAGGGGTCATCGGACCCCGTAAACTTTGGCCGAAATTCTATATATATTTACATATATACCTTGAAAATGATTAATTTAAAGTTAGTTGACACCCTGAATACGAAAAGCCTATAGGGAGCATTAGTTGAATGAAATAATGTGCCCCACCGTGTAAAAATTCTGGGTCCGCCTCTGCATTATACGTAGATATTTGACAAGTACTAGCACTTTCTCATAAATATAGAAAATTAAAAATCCACTTTTAGATGAGAGGTTATAACTTTATATATTTTAATGAAAATTGCAGGATTTGGAGAAGAAATTTCTAAATCAGCAGAGGATGAAGAATCAAAAGATGCTAAAACATACTTGTCCGAATACAAAAGTGTTCTCAATTCAAAGAATCCTGAAGAAATTTTGGTGAGACAAACTTTCATTTTCTTTAACAAGTATAAATATTATTTTCTACTAATTAACTGAAGTGTTATCTTACATTATTCTTAATTTTTTTTGCAGGCTAATTTTGCAAGATGGGAGCCAGGGCACGGGCAATTTAAGTATAGACATCCATGGAAACAGTACTTGAAAATTGGAAGTCTGACTAGGCAATGTGCTTGCAGAGTTGACGCACTCAATGGCTATATCAACTCTGAAATCAAAGTAATTAACAACTTCTTAAAGTAAATTATATATATAGAGATTAAAATAAAATTAACTAACTATTCAAGATACACAAAAGTGATCTTGCTAAAAAATAACCAAGTAATTCGAAGACTCAAAATATATATTTGTGAGAAAGGTTTAGGTGTACCGCTGGTGGTTCTCCCAAAATTTTAAAAGATCTTTTTCTCACGCTATAGATAGATTTAACATAATGTACTCTTAGGCCCTTTTTTATACATTTCAATATACAACGAATTTAACTTTTATACACTCATAGTCTAAATTTGTTTTACACTATAGCGTAGTTTGGTATGTTAGTTTTTCTTTTTTAACAAGTTACACCAATTAATGTTTATCATAGAGGTTTACTTATAATTACCTTATAAGTAATATGATTATCTTAATAATTTTTCGTAAGTACTAGAACTTATCCAAAGTTTATCTATCCTTAGAATGAATTTTAATTATAACACTAGCAGTATAAAGAATTTTTACACTATCAATATTCTAACCTGTTGTATTAGCTAGGTGACGTGATAGTGTAACGTATCAATACATAGAAGCTAAGTTAAACTCATATATTTGAATTTTGAACTAACATAAGCTACTAAACTCCATTGCAGGCACCAGAAGAAATAAAGGGAATGATCAAGGAAACAACAACAAAAATGAGCATAGAATCTGGGAAAGCACTAAAAGAACTAGCACGTTCTGTAAAAACAATGACTTCTCCCTTGTCAGCTAACAAACATGTCTCAAACGCCAAAACAGCAGCCAAAAACCTGAAATCACTACTCATATCAGACTTCTGGGAAGATATTAACTTACTAGAAGTCATACCAGTGGCTGCAGTTGCATCAATACTAACCGATATCGTCATTTGTGTTGAAGAAATTGCAGAAGCTGTTAATGAGCTAGCTTCTTTAGCTCATTTTAGCAGCAAAGAAACAAAGGTAGATTCATCAAAAGAATCCAATATTGAAGCAACACAAAGCAGAAAAATACATGCTTGTTCTCAACATGTTGTTATTACTATTCAGGAGGGTGCAAAAGTACAATCTTCAGTTCAACTAACAGACCAGAATATGAAATTGTGACGTGTATTGTAAATGTTGGAAATAATATTACTTAATTGGTTAATTCACGCACTCCCATTTATTTTTCTAAAAAGAGAGTTGGGATGTGACAGGAGCCCCACCATTTTGGGTGATAAGAGTCATAAAAAATTCTGTTATAAAAGTTGAACTACTATATGGTTTTCTAACTTTCCATCATCATTCACTTTTTTGTTGAGTACATTTTCTTGTGGTAGTGACTTCATGAAGATATTCAAGTGACTCAGGAAGTACATTAAGTTGTACTATATATATATATAATATTCAATTAGAGAAATTGTAGCCAGTTGAATTTACCATGTAATTGATGTGATCCAGCTTCTTGTTTGATTATATAAACCGAGGGTAATTTTTCTCAATTGTTTGAAGATTCAAATCTTATGTAGTGCGTAAGACACTAAAGGACATATTCAATTTGCTGGTGAAAATACACGTGAAATTGAGAAAAGGTGACAAGAACAAGATTGTGTTAAATATGACCGTTTAAGGGAGATCAAAATATCATTGCTAATTACATTTAATAAGTGGGATTGCAGTATATTTTATTAAATAGTATTAGACCTGTGGCATTGTGATTTCATGATTGATTTTTAGAATAAGCTCAATTTTCATAAAAAGCGGTCTACTTCGACACTTACAAAGGCGAAATATATCTAGGGTGCTCTTATTAAGTAAATGTTCCACTGATCATATGAGCTACAGATGTTCAATTGAGATAGCTGAAAGTACCGGGGAGGGTGGGAGGGGGAGGGATTGTAAGAAAATAAAAACTTAGTCGACTTCACTTTATCAACAGGTTTGATTGGCAATGGAAATAAATTGTGAGGAATTTAAAAGCTGAGAATACAAGAGTTTTATACTGGTTTAGTACTGTTGTGATACCTACATCCGTTTCCCTTGAGTCACAAAGGTTCTGTTAGATCTTATAGTTTGTTACATCAGTAGTGGTTATTGGATCGTTTACCATCAACGATTTTCAGCAACAATAATTTTCAAACTTGACAAAACTCTTGTTTTGTTTCCCAACACTTCCTATCTTTTGAGACACTAGTAAACTCATGAATACAATGTTTGTGCTAAGAACTAGAAAGGTATAGAACACAGTGGTAAGTTGCGTGATCGAATTCTTGAGTCTGCTAGTCTTCTTATACGAGAGTCTTGAGTAGCCGTTGCAAATTGACCTTTGATAGAGGCACAAAATATTCTAAGAGTTTTGATCCAAGGGTGCCTCAAAATCCTGCTCAAGAGATGGGCTAGATTCATTTACTTCCTTCCTTTTCGCACTGACAATCAAGGGAGTGATTTGTGATTTTACTTGATCGATCAGTCCTCAGAATCTTCAGATTCCAAATCAATCCTTGAAGTAAGGATTGTCTTCCTATAGCGGCTGCACTTGATCTTGTTTCCTTTTTGATGACGTTGACATCCTTTGATTTAGAATTGTCCTTGCTGCATTTGATCTTGTTTCCTTTATGATATCCTTGACATCTTGACTTTCTTTGATTGAGCATTGTCCTCCTAATTTCCTGCAATCGAATAGATACAATAAGATTTGTAATGTTATCATTATTGAAACTTAGGTGTAACAATCTCCCCCTTTTTATTGATGACAATCAAAAAGAGTAGTCTTCCCTTTCATGTACTAAAATGCTGCTCCCCCTGAGTTGTTGCTCTATACTGCTCCCCCTGATTTGTTGCTTTGCTTTACTCTCATGTTTTCTCCCCTTTGACATCAATCAAAAAGAAAGAAGCAAGTGCAGACAGAACAGACATAACAAAGTATATATTGAACATAGTAGTTAGGGTAGTAGATATTGTGCTTTCAATAGAGGCACATAGTGATGGTTCTTACAGACCAAAGCAAAAGCAATTAGCAAAACAAAACAGACAAAAGGGCAAAAGAGATTGTCTTAAACACACACAACTGCCATAGTTCCTCCCCGAAAAGTATTTCAGGGTATTATCACTTTGGTGCAGAAAGAGTTAGAGGAGGTTTCAACTTCTCTGGTGATTTTGTCCATCTTCTCTTTAATGGAGTTGAATGACCTGATTCCTTGCCTCATTATGGCTCGCATGTCCATACTGAGCTTAGCCACATCTGTACTTATTTCTTTCGTGACTTCCCTAATCTTGTCCACATGTTCTTTCATTACAATGAGCATTGTTTTTACCCCATCTACTCCTTGCTGAATCTGCTGGAGGTTGTTGGTAGCAGTCGACTGAGGCTCAGTGGTTGGCTCACCTGTATTGGAGTGCTTTCAATCTTGGCGTGTTTGCCTCATCTGTCGTCACTTAAGGTGTAACCCATCGTAGCAAAGACTGTCTTATCATAGGTGCTTGTAATGTACTTGGGAAAAAATGTGCTAGATCAACCTTTATGACCTCAAGAATATGTGAGATGAGAAATCCATAAGGTAAACAAGCAACAAAAGAGGATATGTCCCTGATACTTTCAAACATATACTGACGAATCCACACAAACTAGTCAAGCATTTTATTATTCATAAGGCAGTAAAAAATAAAGATATCCCTAGTAGTCAAAGTGCTGAGAGATCCAGTCCTAGGAAGGAGAGCATTAGCTATCATGTGGACTAATATACGATGTTCAAACTTAAGACTTTTAGGACCAATATCAGGAGGGTTTTAAGACAGAAAAACTTTTTCCTCTTTTAAAGTAAATTCAAAATCTTTTGACTAGGAGTTTTGCACAAAAATATTATATTCATTAAATTTAGAAGAAAAAAATTATAACGACCTGATCGATCGTTTTGAGAATTTGCACTTCACTCGCTAGTTCTCGGGCATGACTAGTCACGTATAATATATTATGACCTATGTAAATCGTCGATTTTGGTTTTCAGGTTAATCGGAACAGATATGGAAGAATGATTCTTAGTTTGAAGCTTTAAATTTGAAAGGTTTGATCAAGTTTTGACTTTTTAGTATTCGATCTCGAATTTGGATTTTTATGATTTGGTTAGTTTTGTTAGGTGATTATGGACTTAAGAGCGTGATCAGAATGCATTTTGGAGGTCTGGAGTAGATTTAGGCTTGAATTGGCGAAAGTAGAATTTTGACATTTTCCGGTTGGTAGTGAAAATTTTGATATAGGGGTCGGAATGGAATTCCAGAAATTAAAATAGATCTGTTGTGTTATTTGTGACGTGTGCGCAATTTTAGATCTTTCGGACGAGGTTTGATAGACTTCTTGATTTAATGTGGAATTCAGAAGTTTTTAGAATCCTTAGGCTTGAATCAGAGGGTATTTTGTTGATTCGATGTTGTTTTAGGTATTTTGAAGATTGGTATAAGTTTGGTTAGTAGTTTACGAATTGTTCGTACTTTTGGTTGAGGTCTCGGGGGTCTTGGGGTGATTTCGGATGGTTGACAGGAGGTTGAAAGTTAGAATTGTTGCAGCTGAAATGTTGAATTTGCTGTCATAACTGCACCTGCGGATTAGGGACCGCAGGTGCGGGACCGCAGAAGCGGAAGAGTAGGTGCAAATGTGGAAATGAGCGAGGGGAGCTAAAAGCGCAGGTGCAGAAGGATATGCGCATGTGTGGCTTAGGGAATTTAAGTGGAAACCACAGAAGCAGTTGTTTGGCCGCAGAAGTGGTACCACATGTGCGAAAACTCTGTGTCAGAAAGTATATAAATCCTTCTTCACAAAAATTGAGTTGTTCTTCACCATTTTTATTCGGGTTTGAGCTTGAGGAAGCAAATTGAAGAGGGATTTCGTGGAGGTAATGTCTTTGGACCCTAAACTTGTTTCTGTGATGGTTTTTAACTGTTTAAGCTTGAAATTGGTGGTAATTAGTGGTTAAAATTGGGACCGGGGGTCGGTGTTTGGCCAATTTCGGCATTTATGTTGTAATTTGATTATTTTCGCATGAGCTTCATTCTCTTAGAATATATTGATGTTGTGATGCTGTTTTTGGATAGATTCGATACGAATTGAGGCCGAGTTGAGAGGCAAGGGCGTCGCGGAGTAGTATTTCACCCGGTTTGAGGTAAGTAACAATTGTACATTTGGACTGAGGGTATGAAACCCCAATATTTCGTACTGTTTTGATAAATGAGGTGACGCGCATGCTAGGTGACAGGCCTGTAGACGTGCACCCGTAGGGATTGTAACTTGGTCCGTCCTGTGGTGACTGTATATTTGCATATTTTGATATACTGTATATGATATCCATGAGTTTGGAAGTTGTTTTGTCAATCTGGGTTGAATGCCATGTTTGAGGCCTTTGTGCCGAGCTGTTTAGACCCTTAGGGGTATTTTACTGATTTTCATCACATTTTTTTGATTCGAAAGCATAACCTCAGTCATGTTTACTTGTTATTTGTTAAATCTGATTTCATTACTCTATTTTCAAATTACAAAACTGTTTGGGCTGAGTTCCTTAATTTTTACTGAAATGCCCGAGTGGCTATGAGGTTAATGACTGAGAGAGAGGTCGAGGACCAGATGGTGAGGACTATATTATATATTTATGGAACGGGTTGCACGCCACAATAATATATATATATATATATATATATATATATATATATATTGCTGCGGCGTGCAACCCGATCCATAAATATGATGCTAGGGCTGAAGGAGCCCCTCCGAAGTCTGTATACCCCAGTGAGCATAATTGACTATATATATTGGATCGGGCTACATGCCGCAGTGATTATTATTATTATTACTATGAGATATTTATTAAGCCAGAGTACTGAGTGTGAGTACTTTGTGATGAGAGCTGAGTCACGAGTGGCTGAGAGGCTTGTCCGAGGGGCTATACTTATGAGTGATCTTGCCCATGGGGACTATTTATGACGTTTTCTGTTTTCACTCTTCTTATTTACTGAGCCTCTACTGAAATTGTTAAAGAAATGTTTTAAAGGATTTTTAACTGAGACTTAAGTTTTTACGAGTTAAATTGATTATTGAACTGCAAACTTTTTACTTGGTATTTTTGTTGAGATTTCCTGATATATGATTTTTAAATGCCCGTCACTGCATTCAGACTTTATGTACTTTAGTTACTTACTGAGTTGGCGTACTTACCTTACTCCCTGAATTTTGTGTGCAGATCCAGGTGCTCGTACATCAGAGTGAGAGCTTCCAGCACTTTCAGAGTATTTCTGGAGATCGCAAGGTAGATGCACGGCGTTCGCAGCCCTGCTTTCCTCCTTCCTATCTTAGTATTTTATTATATCAGTCTACTTTGTATTATCCAGACTGCGTTTGGTTGTATTTAGAGGCTCATGACTAGTGACACCGGACTGTTGGGCTGTGTTAGCATATTTTGTACTGTTTTCCGCATATTTCTATTGATGTTATATTACATATCAAGAATTTGAGACTTAAATGGTTCTAGAAAATGATTTTTATAAAAAGAACTTGATGTGGTAATTGTTGGGTTGGCTTGCCTATTACCGTGATAGGCGCCATCACGATGGGATATTTTGGGTCGTGACAAAAATCTTCTCAAATTGATAAATATCAAGAACAGTACGAGTACCTAGGACCATTGATTCCAAATCATATTTTTCATTAACTAACAAATTTACATAAAATATCCTCACAGGTTCTTCATACACAGAATTTCCAACAATATCAAACAGAGAAGAAAAACGTCGGAAAACAAATATAGAAATCAAATCTTCGTGCATATCTTTCATAAGAAAGAGACTTAAAGAGCGTCCACAAGCCATAGATTTAGACTTATAAGACTCAAACCTCGATTTCTAACTTGGTTCGTACAAGTTCAATTTATCCCCTGGCCCAAAATCTATGCTGTCCACTTTCCCGTTCTTACATGCAGACCTTATGGGGGGTTTGATCCATAGGCCTTTTTCCTGCCTTTTTCCGACTTATAGGAAGATACTCCAATGAGTCACTACTTTCATTATCGGTTTGAGAATGTTTGAGTCAACAGATGATTCAAGGTCGGCGGTTTCTTTAAGGTTTTGGGATTTTTGAAACTGTCTGCTTCGTCTTGTGGTAGTGGAGGACGGGATGTTTCTCTTAGCCATGGTAAAGGATTTAGTGAGAAGTGATGTATAATGATAGAAGAAGAGGTTACTTAACTAGGCTCTTGGAAGATTGAAGGGTTGTATCCGTTAGAGGAAAGGGTACGTTTAGATTGAAGTGACACTTCTGAGAAGTTGCTTCAGCGGCACCAATGAAAGAGTAATAATTGCACTCACATCAAATTAATAAACCCATAAATTAAGCAAACTAAAAAAGAAAGAAAAATATTTTGCAAATATACGAAAGATTTTTTCCGATAGTCATAATACCAATATATTTACACAGTAGACGAAATCGTTCTTCCAAAAGGGGATTTGTAAAAATATCAGCAAGTTGGGACTCAATGCTAATGAACTCTAACAAAATATCATCTTTTGCAACATGATCAAAGATAAAATTATGCTTAACTTCTATATTTTTTGCCCAAGAATGATGCACAAATTTTTTTGACAGACATAAAGCACTTGTGTTATCACAAAAATTAGGAGTAGAAGTAAGATATAAATCATAATCTAGAAGTTGATGCATGATCCAAAGAATTTGTGTACAACAGCTTCCAACAGCTAAATACCCTGCTTCAGTAGTTGACAAGACAACACAATTTTGATTCTTGCTATGCAATGAAATTAGAGCATTCCCAGTAATTGGCATGTACCACTATGCTTTTGTTGTTAGTCCTATCACCTGTAAAATCTGCATCTGAAAAGCCTTTTAAATCAAACTTTTTTAGAATGAGCATATCATAATACTAATTCAGTGGTCCCAATTAGGTATCTAATAATGCATTTAACTATAGTCATTCCTTTGGAGTCGACTGAAATTGTGTACACTTACAAGCACTGAATATTATATCTGGTTGAATAGCAGTGAGAAATAGTAGAGATCCAATCATTACTCTATACATTGTTTCATCCACACCTTTTCCATTCTTGTACTCTTCAAGAGTAGTTGTTGGATTCATTGGAGTTCCAATAGGTTTTTCATTCTCCATTCCAAACTTTTTTATGAGTTCCTTATTGCACCTATTTTGGCTAATGAAGATTCCTTTAGAAGATTGCTTGATTTGTTATTTAAGAAAGAAAGTTAGCTCTATCATCATACTCATTTTGAATTCTCTTTTCATAATATGAGCAAATTCTTCACATAATACAAAGTTAGTACTTTCAAAAATAATATCGTTTACATAAATTTGAGTAATAAGGTTACCTAAATTTGAACGCTTAATAAATGGAGTTGTATCGATATTGCCTCATTTGAAACCTTGATTTAGAAGAGAAGAGCTTAGTCTTTAATACCAGGCTCGGGAGGCTTGTTTGAGTCTGTATAGAGCTTTTGACAACTTAAATACATGGTTTGGGAAACTGTTGCTTACAAAGACAAGAGGTTGTTTCACATATACTTCTTCAGAGATATATCCATCTAGGAAGGAACTTTTTACATCTATTTGAAATATCCCGAATCCTTTATGATCAGCAAAAGCAAGTAGTATTCAAATGGATTCTAATCTTGCTACATGAGCAAATGTTTCATCATAGTCAATTCCTTCTTGTTGTGAGTAATCTTGGGCTACTAGCCTTGCTTTGTTACGAACTACTTGAACAGATTCATTCAACTTATTTCTGAAAACCCATTTAGTTCCTACGATGGAAGCATTGGATGGTTTTGGAACCAAGTCCTACACTTTATTTCTTTCAAATTAATCAAGTTTATCTTTCATGGCTTTGAACCAATAGTCATCTTTAAGAGATTCATCAACCTTTTTTTTGCTCAAGTTGTGATATTAAGTCCATGTGAGAGTTGAGCTGTTGAGATCTTCTAGTAGTGATAAATTCTTGTGAATTTTCGATGATGGACTTGTGGGGATATCCAGGTTCACTTTTACATTCATTTGGAACATCTTTAACTAGCACCTTTTCCAATGAAGTTGACTGTTCAGTAGAAGATGGTTCCTGGATTTCAATGTACTCCTCAGTTGACTGATTTTGCTTATTGGTTGCCTGATATTGACTGTCTTTTCCTTTAACAACAGACTTTGGGATAATTTAAATTTCCTCAACTTCAGGAAATTTTTTATTCCTTAAGCGAGGGTTTGTATCCACAAAAATAACATGAATGGATTCCCCAATACATAAGGTTCTTTTATTGAATACTCTATATGCTCTACGTGAGGGAGAATATCCCAGAAAAATACCTTCATCGCTTTTTGGATCAAACTTACCCAGATTGTCCTTTCCATTATTGTGAATGAAGCATTTACAACCAAATGGATGAAAATAACTGATGTTGGGTCTCTTACCATTCCATATCTCATATGGAGTCCTTTTAAGAATGGGTCAAATCAGGCATCTATTAATGATATGACATGCTATGCTTATAGCTTCTGCCCAGAAGTGATTTGGGAGAGCGTTTTTCACAATCATGGTTCTTTCCATGTCCTGCAATGTTGCTTCTTACGTTCTACCACTCCATTTTGTTAAGGTGATCTTGGGGAATAGAAGTTGTGAGAAATTCCTTGCTTATTACAGAAGTTTTCAAAGGCTCTGCTTTCGAACTCTTCTCCATGGTCACTTCTTATAGAAGAAATATAATATCCCTTTTCACGTTGTACCTTCCTACAGAAGACTTCAAAATTCCTTAGAGCTTCATCTTTATGACTCAAAAAAATAACCAAGGTGAAAGATTTGCTGAGGGGAACTCTTCCTACTCCAATTATATTTCCTTTTGATTTGCCTCCGAAAGTGACAGACCCACCATAAAGTTTAGTGATAGATTTTAAAAATTATTTGTCATCTGTCATGTGTTTGGAACACGCGCTATCGAGATACCATTTCCCTTTTCGATTCTTCTTGCGGTGTTTCTATAAAAACAAAATTATTTATATTTAGGTACCCAAGTCTGCTTGGGTCCTGGATGGTTAGTGTTCTTATTGTTAGCCTGGTTAGAGGCCTTGGGTTGCTAAACCCATCTGTTATTATTCTTGAACCTGCAATGGTTGAAGGGATGGCCCAAATTTTCCACGATAAAAACAAGATGGATTGATAGGACTTTCGGAAGTCTTATCTTCTAATTTGCAATGGTTAGATTTATGCCCATTTTTGCCACAATGAATGCATGCAGTGTAAGTTCTTCCCTTAAATGAATTAATACGAGAAGTTGACTGATTAGATCTGATGGAACTTTGACTGGTGAATTTTTCAATCTATTCAGTTGAAGTTGAAGTTCATGAACTTCTTCTTGAATCATGTCTTTTTCTATTTTACATATTTCAAGTTTTTGAGCCCAATTTTTCTTTTCTCGTTGAATCTTTTCAAAGCTCATTTAGGACCTTCTCAATGTCAACCAGAGCTCCTTGAAGTTTATTACATTTGGGACACATAGGAGAACGTACCTTACTGGTTCCTTCATCTGCCATGAGACCCAGCTCACTGGAGTCTTCATCTTTGTCATCATTCATAGCCATGAAGAACATGTTGGAAATATTTTCATGATCAGATTCTTCTTCATCACTCCAAGCTCCAAAAAACTTTTTCTTTTGAAGGTTTCTGGTGAGTTTCTTTTTCTGTTTAGGGCACTCTTCTTGAATGTGTTCGTGTTTTCCACATTCATAGCGTCTTCTATCATTTTTGTCGTTTTCATTTCCCATCTTCCTTTTTCTGAAGTTCGGCTTGCCTCTTCTATTGTTCCTTTTCCCCCTCATCATGCTTGTCATGACTTTGGAGAGCATAGCAATGTTTTCATCTTGTTATCCTCCTCATCCCTCTTCTTTTTCTTCAATTTCTGACTCATCCACAATTGCTTTAAAAGCGATTGTTTTTCTTTTCTCTTGATGAACTTTTCTGTCTAAGTGTGTTTTCTCAAAAGCAATAAGATCGCCTCTAAGTTCATTCGTATGACATCTTGTCGAGGTCCTGACATTCAAGAGCAATAATTTTGGGTTGCCAAATAGTGAGTAGACTTCTTAGAATTTTTCTGACTTGTTCTCCACTTCTGGTTGGTCCAAAGGATTTCAAGTCCACAAGAACTTTGCTGAATTGAAAGAACATTTCTTCAACTGATTCTCCGTCTTTCATTTGAAATAGTTCATAGTTACGCACAAGGAGAATTATTCTTGTCTCCTTCACTTTGTTGGTTCCTTCGTATATGATTTCTAACTTGTATAAAAGTTTCACAGCTTTATACCTTTTCATACTCTTCACCACTAATGGCATTGTATAAAAGCTTTTTAGCCCAAGCATTCACTTGAATAACAACTGCTTGTTCTTTAGTGTAATTATCTAAGTCCAGAGGATTAGGTGATACTATGATCTCACTGTCTTTATCCTTCTTTGGAGGAATTGGAAGATTTCCTTTTTGATAACATGCTATTTTTTGATGTCATATGACATTGTATAGATTTAGCACGTTCCAATGTGATATGTATTGTCCATTGAAGTATGGTGGTCTTACTTGAGAAGTCCCTTCTTGAAATAGAGCTCCAACAACTGTGTTTGATGTCATGATCTTTTCCTCACTTGCTGTTAGGCAATATTTTGAGTCCTTGATCTGATATCAATCGAAAGTACAAGCGGGGAGGGGGTGAATTGTAACTAAATTAAAAAATTAGTCGACTCAGAGTGGAATTAGTCGACTTCACTTTATCAACACGTTTGATTGGAAATAAAAATAAATTGTGAGGAATTTAAAGCTGTGAACACATAAGTTTTATACTGGTTAAGTACCGGTGTGGGTACCTACATCTAGTACCCTTGGGGTCACAAGAGTTCTCTTAGATCTTCAATAGTTTGTTACAACAGTAGTGATTTTTGGGATCGTTTTCCACCAATGATTTTCAGCAACAATGTTTTCCAAACTTGACACCACTCTTGTGTTGTTTCCTAACACTTCCTATCTTTTGAGACACTAGTAAACTCAGGAATATAGTGTTTGTGCTAAGAACTATAAAGGTGTAGAAAATAATGGTAAATTGCGTGATCGAATTCTTGAGTATACCAGTCTTCTTATACAAGAGTCTTGAGTAGCTGTTGTAGATTGACCCTTGATTGAGGCACAAAATATTCTAAGAGTTTTGACCCCAAGGGGTGCCTCAGAATCCTGCTCAAGGGATGGCCTGGATTCATTTACTTCTTTACTTTTCGCATTCACAATCAAGGGAGTGATTTGAGATTTTAGATGATCGATCATCCCTCAAAATCTTCAAATTCCATATTGATCCTTGAAGTAAGAACCGTCTTCCTGTAGCGGCTGCACTTGATCTTGTTTTCTTTTTGATGACCTTGAAATCCTTTGATTTAGCATTGTCCTTGCTGCATTTGATCTTGTTTCCTTTCTGATATCCTTGACATCAATACTTCCACATATTATGGGTAACGTAGGAGACATCTCTATTTTTCCCCTAGGAAATCTTTAAAATTCCCACTGCTTAACTTTCAATTCGCCTTTGACCATTAAACGAAATGTGAATAACCCGTCCTCCTCTCTTTGAGAGGGCCTCTTGACTTCCTTTTATTTAGCAATGTCCTCCTAATTTCCTGCAATCAATTCACTACTAGAAATCTGGGAATTACCGACCAAAAATTTGCGACCAAAGTTGGTCGGTCAAAAAAAGAGACCAAAGTTAGTCGCTAATACGACAAATATTATTAAATAATTATTTTAAATGATTTACCGACCAAAGTTGGTCACTTTTTGGTCGGTAAAGTGGTCAACATGTTGACCGGGCTAGTCAGACTTGCTTGGTAAAAGAAATATTGAAATTAGCGACCAACTTTGATCGCTAATGTGGGATCGAGTTATAACGTTGTAATAATTATATTATTATTTAAAATATTTTATAAAATATAAATAAATATTACGCTAATGTGGGACCCAGTTATAACGTTGTAATAATAATATTATTATTTAAAATATTTTTTAAAATATAAATAAATATTATTTAAAATTAGCGACCAACTTTGGTCGCTAATTTGGGACCCAGTTATAATGTTTAATAATTATATTATTATTTAAAATATTTTATAAATATAAATAAATCTTATTTAAAATTAGCGACCAACTTTGGTCGCTAATTTGGGACCCAGTTATAATGTTTAATAATTATATTATTATTTAAAATATTTTATAAATATAAATAAATCTTATTTAAAATTAGCGACCAACTTTGGTCGCTAATTTGGGACCCAGTTATAATGTTTAATAATTATATTATTATTTAAAATATTTTATAAATATAAATAAATCTTATTTAAAATTAGCGACCAACTTTGGTCGCTAATTTGGGACCCAGTTATAATGTTTAATAATTATATTATTATTTAAAATATTTTATAAATATAAATAAATCTTATTTAAAATTAGCGACCAACTTTGGCCGCTAAGTTTTAATTTCTGGATAATTAGCAACCAATGTTGGTCTCTTTTCAGGTCAACATTGGTCAAAATTAAAAATCACTTTTATATTTACTATCTAAATAATATAAATGTAAACCGTTAACACTTTTGTAATAAAAGGGATGAATACACTAAAATATACTCTATATATGTAGTTAAAGTAGTACAACGAAGCGTGTGTATATATATATATATATATATATATAGCCATTTTATTTTTAATATTCAACGATGCATCTGAGTAGGTTATAAGTCAATGAATCAATTTACCCACAGTATATTTGATGAAAACTCATATATACTAATTAGGATCTTGACAAGTCTATGAATCCCTAAAAGATATTTCCATGTGGTTATTTTTGATGTGATGGAACACCTTCCGATCCACCTTGTACCCGAGGCACGACTTGGAGGGCATGTTCAATGCAAATGGATGTATCCCTTTAAGAGGTAATATTATAAGTTTGATGTAATTTTCTATTTTATTTGAATGTTCTTGGCTAACCTGAAATTATATAGGCCAATTGGCAAATGGAAACAATTTATTAACTAGAGGAATAGGGTTGAAGATCTATATGTGAAGCTTATCTTGCAAAGGAAACTGCTCATTTTTGTTCTTATTATTTTGAGAGTAATGTGCCATGTGCTAGGAATAGGCCCAATTGGCATACGGTCGAATGTGTGAATGATCCATTATATCTGCCTATGTCCATATTCAATCAACCAGGACGATGTTCTAAGGATGTTAGAAAGAGAAGCGTGAGTGATATGGAGTACAAGTCAGCTACACTTTATGTGTTGCTAAATTATCCCAAAGTTGTACCATTTCTCAAGTAAGTATTGATTTAGTAGTTATCAAATAATATAATTTACTGTAATTATATCTAAATGCAACTACTAAAAATATTTGATGTGTCATAGTCACTTCGTGGGTCAATTTGGTCATGATGTTGTATATACGAGATTTGATACGAGGTTCAAACAATTTGTAAGTTTATCCTGATAATGTTCTAACACTATGTAGGTAAATAATGCTTGTAACCTATGCTAACTTATGAATTTTTTAACATTATATAGGTAAATAATCCAAATAATGGTGTAAATCAATTTTTGAAAGATATATCTTGGGGACCTGGGCTTGAGGTCACAATAATGTCTAAGTACGTAGTGAATGGTTATAAGTTCCATATAGAGGATTGCTCTAAAAATAAAAATAGCAACAACAACGGGGTGTGTGTTCAAGGTGGTGATGGAAACCAAGTTGGAGATATCGATTATTACGGTGTGTTCAAAGAAATAATAGAATTAGAATATACAGGTTGGCTATTTAAGAAATTGATACCCTTTAGATGCAAGTGGTCTGACCAAAATCCATCAAGAGGTACAAGAGTACACAACCAATATAACATAATTGAGGTCAATCATACGAGGGAGTATGATCGCTATGATCCTTTCATAATTGCACATAATGTTAGGCAAGTGTATTATGCTCCTTATCTATTGCGGCGGAATAAGTCTGGTTGGTGAGTTGTAATAAAAACTAAGCCTGTAGGTAGGGTGGAAGTCGAGAATGTGTTAGATGTTGCATATCAAAACGATATCTCCAGTGTTCACCAACTAGTGGAAGAACTTTTAGAAAATAATTTGGAACATCCTGAACACATATTGGTAGAAGTTGATATAAATGAAGTAACGATTATAGAAAATGAGGAAGAAGAATCAACTGATGAAGCTCAAACTAGTGAGGAAGCAGAATTCTCGAACGAGGTGCTTTAAAAAGTTGGTTTCTTTTAATAACTCTCATTTTATAGATACTTTATTATATGTTTCAATCTAAATATGTATTATACTATGTAGATGACAAGCAAGGGTCGAGGTAACGATGACCCTACTGGTTCTCGGGGTCGAGAAAAAGCTAGGAAGCGAAATAGGAGGGTAGAAGATAATACTCCATCTTTTCCACCGTCTTCAGAGATGCTTATGCTTATGCCTATGTCTTATCCTCCACCCCAGGGCTATTCTGAGCTTCCACAGCATCACGAGCCCTATACCTTCATGCAGACACCAGGTCTTTCATCACAGGGCCATAGGACTATACGTCTGGCATACAGTCCAGCTGCCTCATGACCACGTGGATCGCAGCCATCTGCATCGCATGGATCACATACATCCATGTCACATCCATATTGATCACATCCATCCGTGTCACTTCCACTCGGTTCACAACCATCAGTATCACAGCCATCAGTATCACAGCCACTTGCGGTCCATCCAGCTATGTCGCAGTCATAGGGATCACAACCATCTTCATCAGCGACTCCATCTATTTCAGGCCTTCACCTGCGAGATAGTAGCTCTGACCCCCCTACACCTTCCACCCATTCCTTTGATATACATTCTTCGGACAGTGATGCTGATGATGACGAGAAGGTGCATTATGATCAATATGGCAGGATCATCATAGTCCTTGAGGGTGATGGGTAAGAGTTATTTGTTATTTTTATGTTTATTGTTTTGTACAGTTTGTACTAAGATATTAATGTATTTTTTTGGTTAATTGTAGGTTTATCCCGAGTAATATTACTATAAGGATAATCACCAAAGTCACCAGAAGCTTTATGATGGCCCTTATGCGACTTGGAGTGAATTCCCATTCTCGCTGAAGGAGCAAATTTTCAATCAATTTAACGTATAAATGTTCTTTTAAGCAATATGATTATTTATATTTATGATATTTACATATAATATTTAAATTTTAAAATACAGATCAAGTGTGTATAGGAATACCGCTATAGCACGGAAGTGGCTGCAAATTTTTATCACGAAGCTCGCAAGCAGTTGTCGCATAGTTTCTCCAAAGCTAAAAAGTTGAACCAGAAGTTTGACTGGTTACTTCAAAATTTATAGGAGGATTTGCAAAGGCAATGGCTTACCGCAAAGTTCTTAGAGAAGAGTGAAAAAGAAAATAAAGCTCGGGCATCTGAGAAGGGAGGCTCCTTGCATACTAGAGGTGCGATCAGCCTAGGGGCAATAAAAAGAAGATTGATATGTAATTGCTTAATTTAGTTTAATTTTCAAAGTATATCTGTTATGTTTATTAACTAAAATTTATGAGTTTTCAGGAAAAGAAGTTGGGGCATCCAATGAACCAAGATGAACTATTTGAGGAGACTCATATTGTAAAGAAGAAGAAAGAGACGGATCAAGAAAGGTGGGTTGAGGGCCGAGCCTCAATTGTACATATAATTTTTCACTTTTCATTAAGTATTTTGATTTACTTTTATAAAAATTTTGAAATACTAATTCAATGTAATTTTTCTTATAGGGTCGCTTCATAGTCGACGTGGACGAATTCATACGCAGTCAACCACCTAATGAGTCGGGCGAGCCAATCCAACCTTCGGACGAGGATGCTGAAAGAATATGGACGGAGACTGCTGGAGGTCCAAAATGGGGGAAGGTATACGGGCTTCTTACTAAGAAATTCTATCGCTATAAGTGTGGAATGCAAGGAATAGGGACTTCTTCGCAAGGCGAACAACTTGATGGGGAGAGCCTCTCTGATATGCGAGAGACTGTGACAAAGCTCACATCCGAGCTAGAAGCGAGTAAGAAAAGAGAAAGACAGAGATGCTTAGTACATTGGCATGAAAGCTCAGTACCATGGCATGCAAGCTCAGCTCAAAACTCTCCTAGCTTCTGGAGGTTTTTCGATTTTCCGGTCTCGTGAGTCATCGTCAGAGGCTCGACTTGAACGTGAGCGTTTCTTTCGTCCTCCCCGTGCTCATTCCTCCCGTCCTCCCCGTGATCGTTCTTCCCGTTCTCGATAAGTAGACCCTTCTCTATACCGCCTTGTTGATGAAAATTCATCAGATGGTGATGATAATGATGTTGTACAAAACACTCCTTGACTTTTATATACTTTGAACTAGACAAATAGAACCAGTTTTGAACTAGTTATAATAAGCATTAACTTAGTTTTGTTAGTTCTATTGAACTTTAATTTGTTGGTTTTAATGTATTTTTTGAATTGTGTTGTTGTTGTTGTTGTTATGTTATTGTTGTTGGGTTGTTGTGGAGATTTTGGTATTGAAATTATAGTTTATGAATTGAATTGTATTGTTATTTAGGGATTTTGGTATGCTGGCAGGTGGTGTAGCTGCCAAAACATGCATTTTATGCCAAAATTATTACCCAAAAATGCGACCAAAGTTGGTCGCTAACCTATTAAAAAAAAATTCTGGCAATTAGCGACCAAGGTTGGTCGCTTATATCTAAAAAAATAAAAAAATAAAAAATTGGTGAGCAAGGTTAGTCACTAATGAACCCAGATTTTATTTTTAAAAAAATAATGTGAATTAGCGACCAAGGTTGGTCGCTTATGTATAAAAAAAATAAAAAAATTAAAAATAAGCGACCAAAGTTGGTCGCTTATGAACCCAAATTGTTATATATATATATATATATATATATATATATATTTAAAATAATATATATTTTAATTTACAGACCAACGTTGGTCGCTAATTGTTGATTATAATAATTAAAAAAATATCATAGTTTAAATATACAGACCAATATTGGTCGCTAAATTTATATTATTAAAATATTGTACCGACCAAAGTTGATCGGTATTTTGTTTACCCTGAACATTTGGTCATTCTACCTTGGCGATCAACTTTGGTCGCTAAGGTAAAAGGACCACCAATATAGCGGTCAAGCCTGTTTGGACGCGTTTTGGTCGGCATATTGAGATAAGTAACCAACGTTGGTCGCTATATATGATCGCTTTTTACCGAATTTCTAGTATTGCAAATAAATACAATTAAATTTACACTATTATCATCATTGAAACTTAGGTATAACAATAGCATTGCGCATTGGTTCCTTTTGACAGGGTGAGCTCATAAGTGCAAGTCATAGCCTCCTAATTTGGTTCCTAACACTCGGATACGTTGTTGAGTCCAAATTTCCACGAATATTTTCTTTTAGTAGATAAATTGTTTATCACTTTTTTAATTTTGGCGTATATGTTAGATTACTTGAAAATATTTCTTTGTGTACCACATTTTTCTTTCACAACTACACTCCTTTATTAAGCATCATGAAATTGAAGGACTCCTATATGTTGATAAGTACAGTAAGTGTTCTACAAATTAAAATAAATAAAATTTGGTTAGGTAATAAAGATTATAAAAACATGAAATCATGCAGTAGAGGCAAGTTTTAGACCTAATAGTATGTCATAAGTAGGTACATCAAAGGTTAGTGGCTAATAAGTAAACTTTTAGAGGCATATTTCGTAAACAAGTGGTGAAACAGTGGCCTCATGAAGATTTGATACAAAAGTTTTTAGCCACTAATATCACCATAATAGGCTAATAGCCAATAACATGAGAGATCATCCAATTTTTAATGTTATATCTAACTCCAACATTTTTATAGTACCTTTTTGCATAAATTTGAAAAAGTGGAAAAAGAGAGAAAGTTATGGCGTATCTGAATATTACCTATTGTGACGACCCAAACGGTCATCACCTGTTTTTAATTGAATTATGTGTCTTCGAAGCCTTGAAAACCTCATTTAGAGTCGCCTCGATTTGTGTGCGCAGTCCGGGCGCGTAGCCGGAAAGCTTAAATATGAAATTTTATGAAAAATACTAAGTTTTGATGTTAAAATGAATAAATTTGACCTTGGTCAACATCCCCGGATCCTTGATTTGACGGTCCCAGAAGATTCGTAGGAAAATATGCTTGGGCGTATGCCCGGAATCGAATTCCGAGGTCCCGAGCCCAAGAAATGAATTTTTTTGAAAAATTATTTTCTCGAAATGTTTAAGAAAATTAGAAATGAAATCTGATTAGAAAGCGATAGTATCGGGCCCGTATTTTGGTTCCGCTATCCGGTACAGGTCTTATATATGTTTTAAGTTATTCCTGTAAAATTTGGTTAAAAACGGACGTCGTTTGATGAGATTCAGACTTAAAGTTCTAAATTTAAAACTTAATGAAGTTCTGGAAAAACAATCTTGATTTGACGTTTGATTCATTATTTTTAGGTTATTTAGACGATTTGATCGTACAAATAAGTTCGTATGATGTTGTTGAGTTAGTACATGTGTTTGGTTGGGAGCCACGAGGGCTCGGGAGTATTTCGGAGGTGTTTCTGAATGGTTTTTGGCTTAAGAAGTGTTGCAGATTTTCTGATGTTAGTGCCCAAGTATTTTACCCTTCGCGTTCGCGTGGTTCCTTTCGTGAACGCGTAAGGCAAAGATCCCAGGTGCCATTTTGGCTTCTTCGCGAACGCGGAGGTTGAGATGCGAATGCGAAGCTCAGGGGCGAGACCCTTCGCGAACGCGTCCTCCCACTCGCGAACGGGTAGGGTACAGGGGAAGGGCCACCAGTTTGTTCATCGCGAACACGGCTCTTTGCACGCGAATGCGAGGCTCGAGGAGATTACTCTCCGCGAACGTAATACCCATTACGCGAACACGAAGGTCTGTGGACCTGACTCATCGCGAACGCATCGAGTCTCTCGCGAACGCGAAGAAGAATTCTACCCAGTTATTTAAGTTCCAAAAACAGAACCCATTACGGGATTTCTCAAAATTTACAAAACTTCTTCTTCTCCAAAGCTCCTAGGTGATCCTTGAAGCACTTTTTCACCAAAGTTTCCTGGGTAAGCATTGTTTAACTCATTTTCTTCATTTTTCATAAACATCTATTGAATTCCTATGCCTAAAACATGTGATTTAGGATAGAAAATTAGGGATTTGGGTAGAGTTAAGGCTTTTTAATTAATTATGATTTAGACCTTGTTTTGGAGTCAAATTTTGAAAATAATTATATATTTGGGCTCGTGGGTGAATGGGTGATTTGATTTTGGTCCGAATCTCGTGTTTTGACCAAGCGGGCCCAGGGTCGATTTTTGAATTTTTGGAAAGAATGATTGGAAAGCTATAATTCGGTATTGGATTCAAATTGTTAAGCATTATTTGATGTTATGAAGTCATTTAAATATAGATACAATTGATTTGGAGCCGAATTCAAAAGGAAAGGTAGATATTGAGGATTGAATTGGCCGTGAAATTTTGAGGTAAGTGTTCGGTCTAACCTTAGCTTGAGGGATTAAGAGTCATATTTGCTATGTGTTTCTTGTTGAGTACGACGTATAGGCATGGTGACGAGCATCTATACGTTGGAATCGAGCATGACCGTGAGTCTTAAATTGATACTTGTTGAATTCTTGAATAATGCCATGGTTGAAATAATGAGTAAATTGGTACTATTAAGCAAAGGCTTAATTTATTCCCGTGGAAGTTAATTATGAATTAGAAATGATGATAATAGAGATGATTTGAAATTGAATTACAATTACTTATAGCTGATAGTCCCTTGACGGGATAGTGTAATCTATAGTTAATCCCTTGCCGGGATTGTTGTTGTGATCACTGTAAGCTATATATTTGGAACGGGTTGCGTGCCGAAATATTTTTATTAATGAATATATATATGGATCGGGTTGTACACCGCAACAGATATTATATTGGATCGGCTTGCACACGGCAACAGATATTATATTGGACCGGGTTGCACGCCGCAACAGATATTTTATTGGATCGGGTTGCACGCTACAACAGATATATTATATTTATTAGATCGGGTTGCACGCCGCAAAGTTATATGTATACATATGGATCGGGTTGCGCGCTGCAACAGTATTATTATTACATTGTTCTAGATACGGTACCGTTCCTTCATATTTAATTGGTTTTTGCTAAATTGACTTGTTTCCCCGAAGCATGTACCCCCTCCTTTTTAACTGCTTATTTCTTGTTTATTTTTCCGCCATATATTATATAACTGCACAGATTTATCTAGAGTCAGGTCCTAGCCTCGTCACTACCTCACCGGGGTTAGGCTAGACACTAACCAGCACATGGGTCGGTTGTGCTGATACTATACTCTATACTTATGTACAGATATCAGAGCAGCATACGGTGCGCATCAGTAGTTCGGGAGCCAACCTTCAGTCCACGAGATCCCGAGGTAGTCTTGCAGGCATCCGCAGGCCCAACATTTCTTCTATCTATTTTGATGCACTGTTTCCTTTTCTACTCGAGACATATTTTTATTTCTTTGTTTTAGACATTTTTTTGTAGCACTCCTAGATAGTCCGTGAATGTTGTGACACCAGTTCGGGGTAGACGCATATGTGGATTTTTCTAATTATTTTGGGTTTCGTTTAAGTCTTCCGTTAAATTACGAATTCCGCTGTTGTTTTATTATTTATTTCCTGTTAATTAAATTGGTAAAAATGGATTTAAAACAAAAGTATTTATGGATTCTAAATGTGTGCCTTGCCTAGCTTCTACGAGTAGGCACCATCACGACTCCCGAGGGTGGAAATTCTGGGTCGTGACAAGTTGGTATCAGAGCTCTAGGTTACATAGGTCTCACAACTCACGGACAAGCTCAGTAGAGTTTGAGGGATCGGTACAGAGACGTCTGTATTTATCCCCAGAGGCTACAGAGTTAGAAAAAGTTTCACATTTGTTCTTTCTTATCGTGCGATTTGGTTTCTCAATTCTAATTAAATTTCTACTCTGCTCTTTCGCAAATGGCAAGAACATGCACTTCCTTATCTACTGCTCAGCAACCCGAGCCCCCAGCAGCAGCACCCATTAGGGGCAGAGGCCGAGGTCGTGCTAGAGTCCGAGGTAGGGGCAGAGCTCAGCCCCGAGCAGCAGCACTAGTGGCGGAGCCTCGGGTTGATTTTGACGAGGAGGTTCTGTCCCCAGCAGTTCCGGTGGGCCTAGTTTAGGTCCCAGAGGGGTTTATTGGTACCCCAGTTCTTCAGGCGCTCTGGTCCGATTGGTGGGCCTCAGGGAGAGTTTCACCTGTGCAGGCTTGCTTCCTGTAGCGCTAGCCACTTCTCAGGCTAGATGAGGAGCCCAGACTCCTACTACTTGTACTCCGGAGCAGGTAGCTCCCCAGATTTAGACTCCAGCAGTTCAGCCAGTTGGAGCGGCTCAGCCGGATGTGGTAGCCCAGGCCAGTAATTGAGCAGCTATGTCTGCAGATGCTTTGTGAGGAATGGATAGGTTCATCAAGCTCTTCACTACTACCTTCAGCGGTGCATCTACCGAGGATCCTCAGGATTATCTGGACAACTGCCATGAGGTTCTTCGAAAAATGGGTATTATTGAGACCAATGGGGTTGATTTCACTACATTTCGCTTGTCTAGATCCGCCAAGACTTGGTGGAGGGATTATTGCTTAGCTAGACCAGCAGGGTCGCCAGCCTTGACCTGGGAGAAGTTCATGCAGCTATTTTCGGAGAAGTTTCTCCCTATTACACAGTGAGAGGCCTATCGGAGGTAGTTCGAGCGTCTCCAGCAGGGATCTATGGCAGTCACCCAGTACGAGACCAGGTTCATTGATTTGGCTCGCCATGTTCTTATTATACTTCCCATTGAGAGGGAGAGAGTGAGACGGTTTATTGATGGGCTCATTCAGCTGATTCGTCTCCAAATGGCTAGAGAGGCTGGGAGTGAGATATCCTTCCAGGAGGCGGCCAATGTGGCCCGGAGAGTTGAGATAGTACTATCATAGGGGGGTGGTCACAGGGCAAACAAAAGACCCCATCAGTCAGGCAGATTCAGTGGTGCCTCATCTGGAGGTAGAGATTCGTACGATAGGGGTCATCCTCCTAGGCCCTTCCAGTCAGCACTCCAGGTTTCTCACGGTACTTCAGGTGGCCGTGGTTATCGCGGGTAGTATTCTGATCAGTAGTCCCACAGTGCATACCACCAGCTCCTATCAGTGCACCACTGCTCCAGAGCTTTCGGGATGGTCATTCAGGCCGCCATGGTCAGTCTCAGTTTCCTTAGCCACAGCATTCAGGTGGATGCTATAAGTGTGGTGAGTATGGTCACATATGGAGGGCTTGTCCGAGGTTGGTGGGTACTCATTCGCAGCCCCGTGCTATCATTCAGGCACCAAATGTTCCACAGGCTGCCCAGCCAGCTAGAGGCGGGTGTAGAGGTGCTAGAGGGGGAGGTACAGGATTTAGAGGAAGAGCTCAGACCGCTAGAGGTGGAGGCCAGCCAGCTATAGGCCATCCCAGAGATATAGATCAGAGTGGTGGGGCCCAGGCCCGATGTTATGCCCTTCAAGCCAGGCCCGAGGCTGAGGCTTTAGATGCGGTTATTACAGGTACGGTTCTAGTTTGTGATAAAGATGCTTCAGTTTTGTTTGATCCCGGGTCTACGTATTCGTATGTGTCATCTTATTTTGCCCCGTACTTGGTCATTCCTAGTGATGCATTGAGTGTTCCTGTTTATGTGGCTACACTGGTGGGTGATTCTATCGTGGTCGATCGAGTCCATCGTTCTTGTATTGTGGTGATTGGGTCTTGAGACTCATGTAGATTTGTTGCTTTTAGACATGGTTGACTTCGATATTATATTGGGGATGGACTGGTTATTACCTTACCATGCTATCTTGAATTGTCATGACAAGACTGTGACCTTAGCTTTACCAGGTATGCCTCGTTTAGACTGGAGAAGGACTCTTGGTCATTCTACCCGTAGTGTTATATCGTATGTGAAGGCTCGGCGTATGGTCGAGAAGGGGTGTTTGGCCTATCTGGCGTATGTTCGTGCTTCTCTAGTGCTGAGGTTCCCTCTATTGACTCTGTGCCTGTTGTTTGTGAGTTTCCTGATGTTTTCCCTTCAGACCTGCCGAGTATGCCACCCGACAGGGATATGACTTTTTCATTGATCTGGTACCGGGCTCTCAACCCATTTCTATCCCGCCATATCATATGGCGCTGCCTGAGTTGAAATAGCTAAAGGAACAATTGCAGGATTTGCTTGAGAAAGGTTTCATTAGACCCCGTGTTTTGCCTTGGGGTGCGCCGGTGTTATTTGTCAAGAAAAAGGATGGGTCAATGAGAATGTGTATTGATTACCGACAATTGAACAAGGTTGCAGTCAAGAATAAGTATCCGCTGCCGAGGATTGATGATTTGTTCGACCAGCTTTAGGGTGCCAAGGTATTTTCCAAGATTGACTTGCGATCTGGCTACCATCAGTTGAGGATTAGGGCATCCGATGTCCCTAAGATAACTTTCCGCACTCGGTGCGGCATTATGAGTTCTTGGTTATGTCATTTGGATTGAAAAATGCCCCAGCAGCTTTCATGGACTTGATGAACCGAGTGTTCAGGCCTTATTTGGACTCATTTGTGATAGTCTTCATTGATGATAAATTGATATATTCCCGTAGCTAGTAGGAGCACGAGAAACACCTTAGAGTGGTTCTTCAGACTCTAAGGGATAGTTAGTTATATGCCAAGTTCTCTAAGTGTGAGTTTTGGTTGGGTTCAGTTGCATTTCTGGGTGATGTTGTATTAGCAGAGGGTATTCAGGTGGACCAAAGAAGATTGAGGCAGTCAAGAACTAGCCTAGACCAGCATCAGCTACATAGATTCGGAGTTTCTTGGGGTTGGTAGGCTACTATTGATGGTTCGTGGAGGGGTTTCATCTATTGCAGCCCCGATGACTATATTGACCCAGAAGGGTGCCCAGTTCAGATGGTCGGATGAGTGCGAGGCGAGCTTTCAGAGGCTCAAGAAAGCTCTGACTATGGTGCCAGTGTTGGTTTTGCCCACAGGTTCAGGGCCTTATACAGTTTATTGTGATGCTTCCCGTGTTGGGCTTGGTGCAGTGTTGATGCAAGATGACAAGGTCATTGCCTATGCTTCGAGGCAGTTGAAGATTCATGAGAAGAACTATCTGGTGCATGATTTAGAGTTGGCAGCCATTGTTCACGCATTAAAGATTTGGAGGCATTATCTGTATGGTGTGGCATGTGAGGTGTTCACTGATCACAAGAGTCTTCAGTACTTGTTAAAGCAAAAGGAGTTGAATTTGAGGCAGAGAAGGTGGTTGGAGTTGTTGAAGGATTATGATATCACCATCTTATATCATCTGGGAAAGGCCAATGCTTTGAGTAAGAAGTCAGCCAGTATGTGCAATCTCGCTTATATTTCGGTCGGTGAGAGGCTGCTTGCCTTGAATGTTCAGGCTTTGGCCAACCAGTTCGTGAGACTGGATGTCTCTGAGCCCAATCGTTTGTTAGCTTGCACGGTCGCTCGTTCTTCATTATTAGAGTGTATCTGTGCTCGCAGTATGATGATCCCCATTTGTGTGTCCTTAGAGACACGGTGCAGCGCGGTGGTGCCAAGAAAATTACCTTAGATGATGATGGAGTTTTGAGATTGCAGGGTCGAGTATGTGTGCCCAATGTGGATGGGCTGCGAGAGTTGATTCTGGAGGAGGCCTATAGCTCGCGGTACTCTATTAATCCGGGCACCGCGAGAGTTGATTTGTGGCAGCATTATTGGTGGCATAGAATGAAGAAGGATATCGTAGCATATGTGGCTCGTTGTTTGAATTATCAGTAGGTTAAGTACGAGCATCATAGGCCTGGTGGTTTATTTCAGAGGATTGAGCTTACCGAGTGGAAGTGGGAGCGGATCACTATGGACTTTGTTACTGGACTTCCGCTGACTCGAAAGAAGTTCGATGCAGTATGGGTCATTATTGATAGGCTGACAAAGTCAGAATATTTTATTCCTGTGGCAGTCTCCTATTATTCTGAGAGGTTGGCTGAGATCTATATTCGGGAGATTGTCCGCCTTCATGGTGTGCCCCATATCTATCATTTCGGACCGGGGTACGCAGTTTACCTCACGCTTCTGGAAAGCATCTCAGCGTGAGTTAGGCACACAGGTTGAGTTGAGCACAGCATTTCATCCCCAGATCAACGGTCAGTCTGAGCGGACTATTCATATTTTGGAGGATATGCTCTGAGCTTGTGTTACTGACTTTGGAGGTTCGGGGGATCAGTTTTTGCCTTTAGCAGAGTTTTCCTACAACAACAGCTACCAATCGAGCATACATATGGCTCCTTATGAGGCTTTATATGGTAGGCGGTGTCGGTCTCCGGTGGATGGTTTGAGCCGTGAGAGGCTCAGTTGTTGGGTACGGATCTGGTTCAGGAGGCCTTAGACAAGGTCAGGATCATTCAGGATAGGCTTCGTTTAGCTCAGTCCAGGAAAAAGAGCTATACAGACCGCAAGGTTCGAGATGTGGCTTTTATGGTTGGTGAGCGGGTATTGCTCCGAGTGTCGCCTATGAAAGGCGTGATGAGGTTTGGAAAGAAGCGCAAGCTTAGCCCTAGGTTCATTGGTCCGTTTGAGATTCTTGATCGAGTGGGAGAGGTGGCTTATAGAATTACTTTGCCACCGAGCTTATCAGCCGTGCATCTAGTGTTTCATGTGTCCATGCTTTGTAGGTATCACGGCGATCCAGCCCACGTGTTAGATTTTAGCACTGTCCAGTTGGACAAGGACTTGTCTTATGAGGAGGAGCCGATGGCTATTCTAGACCGGCAAGTTCGCCAGTTGAGGTCGAAGAGTTTTATTTCTGTTCGTGTTCAGTGGAGAGGTCAGCCTCCTGAGGCATTGACCTGGGAGTCCGAGTTTGATATGCGGAGCCGTTATCCCCATCTTTTCCCCGACTCAGGTACTTCCTTCTTCTGTTGTTCGAGGACGAACAGTTATTTTAGAGGTGGAGAATGTGACAACCCAAAGGGTCATCACCTATTTTAAATTGAATTCTATCTTCGAGGCCTTAAAAACCTATTTAGAGTTGCCTCGATTTGCGTACGCAGTCCGGCGCATAGCCGGAAAGCTTAAATATGAAATTTTGTGAAAAATGCTAAGTTTTGATGTTAAAATGAATAAATTTGACCTTCATCAACATTTTGGCCAAACAGACCCGGACCCGTAATTTGACGGTCCCGAAGGATCCTTAGGAAAATATAGGACTTGGGCATATGCCCGGAATCGAATTCCGAGGTCCTGAGCCCGAGAAATGAATTTGTTTGAAAAATTATTTTCTAGAAATATTTAAGAAAATTAGAAATGAAATCTGATTAGAAAGCGAAGGTATCAGGCATGTATTTTGGTTCCGGCTCCTTGTATAGGTCTTATATATGCTTTAAGTCCTTCCTGTAAAATTTGGTTGAAAACGGACGTCGTTTGACGAGATTCATATTTAAAGTTCTAAATTTGAAACTTGATGAAGTTTTGGAAAAAATTCTTGATTTGAGCTTTGATTCATTATTTTTGAGGTTATTTGGGCGATTTGATCACACAGATAAGTTCGTATGATATTGTTGAGTTAGTACATATATTTGGTTGGGAGCCCCGAGGGCTCGGGAGTGTTTCGGAGGTGTTTCAGAATGGTTTGGCTTAAGAAGTGTTGCAGATTTTTCTGCTGTTAGTGCCTAGAGATTTTACCTTTCGCGTTCGCGTGGTCCCTCTTATGAATGCGTAAGGCAAAGATCCCAGGTGCCATTTTGGCTTCTTCTCGAACACAGAGGTTGAGACGTGAACGCGAAGCTCAGGGGGGAGACCCTTCGCGAACGCATCCTCCCACTCGCGAATGTGTAGGGTACAAGGGGAAGGGCCACCGGTTTGTTCATCGCGAACGCGGCTCTTTGCACGCGAACGCGAGGCTCGAGGAGATTACTCTCCGCGAATGCGAGCCCCATTACACGAACACGAAGGTCTGTGGACCTGACTCATCGCGAACGCGAAGAAGAATTTTACCCAGTTATTTTAAGTTCCAAAAACAGAACCCATTACGGGATTTCTCAAATTTTTACAAAACTTCTTCTTCTCCAAAGCTGCTAGGCGATCCTTGAAGCACTTTTTCACCAAAGTTTCTTAGGTAAGCATTGTTTAACTCGTTCTCTTCATTTTCCATCAACATCTATTGAATTTCTAGGCCTAAAATATGTGATTTAGGGTAAAAAAAATTAGGGATTTGGGTAGAGTTAGAGATTTTTAATTAATTGTAATTTAGACCTCGTTTTGGGGTCAAATTCTGAAAATAATTATATATTTGGGTTCGTGTGTGAACGGATGATTTGATTTTGGTTCGAACCTCGTATTTTGACCAAGCGGGCCCGTGGTCGATTTTTGAATTTTGGGAAAGAATAATTGGAAAGCTATAATTAGGCATTGGATTCAAATTGTTAAGCATTATTTGATGTTATGAAGTCATTTATACATATATTCAATTGATTTGGAGCCGAATTCGAAAGGAAAGGCGGTTATTGAGGATTGAATTGGCCGTGAAAGTTTGAGGTAAGTGTTCGGTCTAACCTTAGCTTGAGGGATTAGGAGTCGAGTCATATTTGCCATGCGTTTCTTGTTGAGTACGATGTATAGGCATGATGACCAGTATCTATACGTTGGAGTCGAGCATGACCGTAAGTCTTAAATTGATACTTGTTGAATTCTTGAATAATGCTATGGTTGAAATAATGAGTAAATCGGTAGTATTAAGCAAAGGCTTAGTTTATTCCCGTGGAAGTTAATTATGAGTTAGAAATGATGATAATAGAGATGATTTGAAGTTGAATTGCGATTGGTTATAGCTGATTGTCCCTTGCCGGGATAGTGTAATCTATAGTTAATCCCTTGCCGGGATTGTTGTTGTGATCACTGTAAGCTATATATTTGGAACGGGTTGCGCGCCGCAATATTTTTATTAATGAATATATATATGGATCGAGTTGCACGCCGCAACAGATATTATATTAGATCGGGTTGCACGATGCAATAGATATTACATTGGATCAGGTTGCACGCCGCAACATATTATATTTATTGGATCGGGTTGCACGCTACAACAGTTATGTGTATACATATGGATCGGGTTGCGCGCCGCAATAGTATTATTATTACATTGTACTAGATACGGTACCATTCCTTCATATTTAATTGGTTTCTGCTAAATTAACTTGTTTCCCCGAAGCATGTATCCCCCTCCCTTTTAACTGCTTATTTCTTGTTTATTTTTCCGCCATATATTATATAACTGCACATGTTTATCTGGATTTTGGTCCTAGCCTCGTCACTACCTCACCGGGGTTAGGCCAAACACTAACCAGCATATGGAGTTGGTTGTGCTGATACTACACTCAGTACTTATGTACAGATACCGGAGCATCATACGGTGCACAGCAGTAGTTCGGGAGCCAGCCTTCAGTCCACGAGATCCCCAGATAGTCCTGCAGGCGTCCGCAGGCCCGACATCTCTTCTATCTATTTTGATGCACTGTTTCCTTTTGTACTCGAGACAGATTTTTATTTCCTTGTTTCAGACATTTGTATGTAGCACTCCTAGATAGTCCGTGAATGTTGTGACACCAGTTCTGGGTAGAGGCATATGTGGATTTTTCTTATAATTTTGTGTTATTTCGTTTAAGTTTTCCGCTAAATTACGAATTTCGCAGTTGTTTAATTATTTATTTTCTATTGATTTAATTGGTAAAAATGGATTTAAAACAAAAATATTTATGGATCCTAAATATGTGGCTTGCCTAGCTTCTACGAATAAGCACCATTACGACTCCCGAGGGTGAAAATTCCGGATCGTGATAACTATTACATTACTTAATCATATTTATAGCAGTAATGCAGTATCGACCGGAGAATGTCCTTCAGATGCTTTGGTTTGAGTGGTAATATTCTTTAGTTATTATGTTATCAAATGTCATTTCTTAATTCCATACTCTAATAGAAGCTTCCTTATTTTTTGAAGCCACTTCTTTTAGGTGTATCTAATCACTCTATCAAAGTGACGTACATACAAATTGTCATATGCATAAATAAGAGCGCAATGCATAATACACATGGAACAAACCTAAGTTACGGGTTTGCATCGTATTGCAGATAAAAAATATTATTAATTAAATGAAAAAGAGTAGAAAGACGAATCCATCATTCATAAAATTTTGAATCGTGCATTTGCAACTCTTCGAAAATTCTCAATTGTAAAAAAAAAAAAAAAAAAAAAAAAAAAAAAAAAAAAAAAGGTCATATGCTGCTAATATATATTTAGTCAGATGTGCCAAAAACATAGGAAGTGAAACTCATAATGTACGGCCATATTACATGGGATGTCACCAATATCATAATCTTTTACATGTATGGAACTGATCATCAACCACTCGCAAATAAATTTTCCTTCTAACAAATTACAAGTCCACTTACGCTGATCAAACATTATTTATCTACGCACTTGTCCGAATGTGCTTTTGTTAAAGTTTTCTTTCTAATATAGCTGCTTTTCTTTATACTGATGAAGCTAACAGCTGTAATTACCTCACCTTATATGAAATGACAATCTTCACCCTTTCTAAAGACGAATGAAAATTTCAACAAAATACCCAAACTAGCTCAATTCTAAAAAATCATAGTTTTGAAAAGACCCATGAATTCCTATTGTTAAATCATAACTTGAGGTGGCCCGAAACATGTATTTGAAAATATTAATCCAAATCAATGTTAGAGATCTTGGGTATGTTTGGTTGGAAGGAAAATATTTTTTAACTTTCTCATTTTTAGGTTGGCTTAAATGTTTTGGAAAATATTTTTCTCATGAACTCACTTTTCTTCAATTGGTGGAAAATATTTTCCTATCAAAAGAAGCGAAAATATTTTTCAAAACCCTTTTTGAACCTTCTCCACCCTATCTCTAAATTTTTTTTATTCACCAACCAAACTAGGATAAATACGTGATAAAATCATTTATTTTTCAGGAAAACATTTTTCTTCGTACCAAACACACTGCTTGTCTTGGTGGTTTGAGGTGATTGGAGTCGAAATCCCTTTCAACCCCGACCCCTAGTTCAAAATTTAATATTTGGCTAAATTCATATATATATATATATATATATATATAT
>MU754503.1:81510-124154 GCA_026770625.1 Nicotiana glauca
ATGCATTCTGAAAGACATCATGCCAAGAAAAGTTAAAATAAAAAATTAAACAAACAAGTAAATAAGAAATAAAAAAGTTACTTATAAAAGAGTCGTAGCAAGTCAACTTATCTATGTTGAGAAATCTTGACCAATGTCTCAGAGGCAACATAACATATAATAAGTGGGAAACAGTGAAAAAGAGAACTTTAAGTGAAGGTCTGATCTGTTTCCCACTAACAAACCCACACTGCAATAAAAGAAACATCTTTTTGAGTCTTAAATCTATTTAAATATATTTTTTCCTTTAGTGTTGCCCATGTTATTTAGGATAAATTATTGGGTAATTAGAATGTTGTGTCATGTCACTATAATACAAAAGAGCACTTATCACCGTCATTAGTGACCACTGAACACGAATATTCTTTCATTAGGTTATGGTTTGCTTATCAATGATTAAGATGTTTAGGAAAGAATTGATCTGATATTATTAATAGAAAGAGACACAAACTCATATTTTCATCGATAGATTAGTGTTGAACAGAAAACCTCTCTGTTTCAACCTTAACCACGAGCCTGAGACCTCATTAGCTACTTATGATACCATAAATAATTTTATTTCGTTCTTCAAATATCAATCTAAGCAACTTGAAAAATGTAGTAAGCAAACTTGATTTGTCTTCTATATAATTTAACTATATAACTTATGTCGTTAGATACATTACTTAAAAAAACTAAAATTAACTATGAATTTCGTCACTAGTCTATGCCTAAATGACTTGTAGTTAATAAATTTTTTGATAATATGTTATTAATCCTTCGCTAAAAAGAATTAGCAACGAATTTTTTTGTTTCGCTATAAAATTTTTCCTCCGCTAATTTCTGCATTTTTAGTAGTGATATTGGAATTTACAAGTCGTGAAATATTCAAACAAGAAAAGAACAAAATAAAAATGAAAAAATAAAAAAAAGAAGAAGAAGAAGAAAAAAAAAAGAATTGCTTTGGGATTTACAATCAAAGGTAAATAAATATGAGCCAAAACTTATCCACACTGGTATTTCCACTAAATCAGTAGAGGTACATCTGTTTAAACATATACTCCATATTTCTCACTTAACTATGTGCTTTAATCAAGACATATTATCACTTCATTAAATTAATTAATTATGGTGAAATAATTTGATGTAAACGCTGCGCGCAAGTTTTACCCTAAATCTCATCTTGACAAATATAACGTAACAAAATTTTTTTTTTTTATACAAATCGATACTCTTTTAAGAGGCAAATACTCCAGTACAAAGCTAAAAGTATATATATATAAACCGCAGAATCATTGTTGTCGATAGATGTTAAATTAAATATGACAGAAAAACAAAAGAAGATAAGAATATCGCCTTTTGTAATTGAAAGCAAGTATTTAACAATTAGAAGAAAAAGAAAAGACAAAGAAGAAAATGGCAATGCATTCCTTTTCTTTTTAATAATCTGCAAGAAAAAGCTTTAAACTCATATTATCGGTCTAATCAGATCATTAACTGAAATAAACAAATTATTTTACATAAGTCACTTTCACTGTGTGGTGCCAAATGACTTGGGCAGTGACCCAAGTGTGCATTCCCAACATTTGGATATACATTAAATTAGCGTGTGCTAAACTTGTGTTTTTCCCACTTCATTAAAATAAGAAATAAAATCGCATTGCCAACATTTGAATATAGCAAGCTTGTGGTAAACTTGTGTTTTTCCCACTTCTTCATTAAACTAAGAAATATTTAAAAAAATAGCAAAGTGATTTTCCATCATATTCATAATCCTACCATTGTCCTTTTCCTACTTTTATTTTATTCAGACCTTTTGCTAAATAAGAAGAGAAAAAAAAAGAAACTTGCATGTACGGACCATATATGGGTTTGTCTAAAAGATTGAATCACTTTACCTAATAAAGCGCTACGCAAAATTAGAGATTGTCCATCCACATAGCTATATTTTTAATATCGTTTTACATACCTATACATTATATGAAACTTTATTACTAAAATATTCATATTTATTTAATTATCCGACCTAAATTAGTTTTGTCGACAATATATATACATTATTTAAACTAGAAACCTTTCTACAATAGCCTGCCTTTTTTTAGACGTGGGAATTTGGGATCACGGAGGATTCTTCAGAGATTTTACTGACGCAATCATCGTAATTTAATTAAGCCTGCTATTACTCCAATTTTTTGTGATTATCGTCGCACAATCAAGTTCTGTTCTCTGGTTTTCTCTGTCTCCTCCGGTTTCAAACCACAAGCGAAGGTTTTAAAAAAGAATTGCAAACAATTATCTTCAATTGTATTGAATTCCGCGATATAATGTCAAATTTAGCTATTATGCTTCAGCTAAATGGTCATTGTGAGAGCATTGGGAGATAATTTTTTTAAATGTTAATGGAATTATAGTCAGAGATGATTCAAATTATAGTCAATTGAATTTTGCAATTGCAAAGCATCTGATGATCGATACCTCCGAAAAAAATCATTGAAATCAAATACACTGTCAATGAACGTTGTCCTCCAATAGAAATTCGGAATGATATGGGAGTTCAAGTATAAATGGAGACGAAAAAGGAAAATAAAAGCTTAGGAATGTATCCGCTAGGTATAACAGTGCGTGATTTCCATTTGGAATGCAGTATCTCTAATTCGAGCACAATTGCAGGTTTTCTCTGTATTTTCAGTGATCATGTCTTGTCAGTTCCATGTGTTCAACAATTATTCTACAGAATATCTACAAAGATACTACCTAACAAATAAGTTCAACTGTTATGACTTTTGAAGTATTCAATTTCACGTGTTTTACAATTTTACTACAAATTAGCTCTAATATTTTTTTGAATTGTAGATACTTTTAAGTGAGTGCAGTTTCATCTGGAACAGTGAAGTTAAGTGATAGGCCAACATCTCCAGAGATTGTGGAATATGAAAGTATTATCATAACTGAACATAAGCCAAATGTTATTGAAATAGGCCAGTCTACAAAGACAAGCAAACGATTATCAATGCAATGAAGCACTATCCTGCCATGAATAAGCTCTAATTTAAGGCGAAGAGGTCTAGCGCAAGAAGGTAGGAACAATTCAATTGTGAAATTCATATTTTTGTTTAATTTGTAGTTTTTTTTTTGTATTTATTTTTATACTTTATACTTTTCGTTTGTATATAAATTGTACATAATTTATACCTTTTTTTTGTATATAAATTATACATAATTTATAGTTTTGTTGTATATAAATTGTTTAATATAAGGTTTTGTTTGCTTAAACATCCTATTATTTTATAGTTACATTTTTCGTAACAATTTTTAAATTATTTTTTAATCTGTAGCTACTGCCTGGTATGTGTTGAGGATAATTGTACATCTCACTTCAAGTCCACCAGCATAAATGAATCAACATTGTTCAAGGTTCGAAAATTCAACAACTTGCACACATGCTCTTTGATGGACAATACATATATACAACGCAAACCTACTGCCATGGTAGTTGGTAGCATGGTGATGCCAAAATATACGGATCCTAAGATAATATACACACCAAAAGACATACAAACTGACATGTTGTCGGATCATGGTGTGAATTTAACATACATGGAAGCTTGGAGAGCAAAGGAAAAGGCTTTGGAATTTTTGAGAGGCCATCCTGCTGATTCCTACAATCGCTTGCTAAGTTATTTGTATATTCCAGAGAAGACTTATCCGGGGTTGGTAGTTAAATTGCATAAGACTGAAGATGGCTGTTTCTTGTACGCATTTGTTGCGCTTAGTACGTCCATCAAGGGTTGGGAGTATTGTAGGCCAGTTGTAGTAGTTGATGGCACCTTCTTGAAGTCGGCATATAGGAGAATAATGTTAACATCTAGCACAATGGATGCAATAGGTATTGTAGATTAATTGTAGAAATATTGTCGTAAAGTTATTTTTTAGTATGTATTTTTTATACTATCAAGTTTTATTATACAAACCATATGATAAAGCAAATGCAAAGAAGTACAACGTTTCATGTGGCATAAAGATCATGTAAGAATGCTCCCAAAAGGAAATAAAAATTGATAAAGTGACTACAATTTTTTGATAGATTGTATTGAAGTGCTCTGGAAAATTATAGTTGAAGTATAATTATGTTGATAAATTAATAAAGTTTGTCTCCTATAATTAAATGTTTTCAACTCTTAATGAAATTGGTTTGTAGTTATTTTGTTTAACTACGTTTCTTCAGGTAACAACTTTAGGGTGGATTCCTTACAGCAACAATAAGAGAATGTGAACGACATTCCCAGTTTCACAAACTCAACTGTAAGATCAGCAGGTGTTGCAACACTCTTAGACAGACTAATCAAATGAGGAACATCTGCAAATCCAAACCCTAAAGACATCAATATCTCCCCAGACTACTACCTTAATACATAATGATATCTCATAATTGTAGTTAAGTTTTAAAGAAACTATATGCTAAAAATAATGAAACAAAAGGTAACAACACAAAACAAAAATGCTAGAATCAAGTACTAATAACTTTGAACCAAAAAAAGCTCTCCCTAGTGTTTTCGATTCTATGTAGTAATTTTCTGGACAAAATAACAAAACTAAAGGTAAAACAAATTGTAGCACAAATCTGCTACAAATACGTTTCAACTGCCTGTTCTTAATTAACAATTTTTTTACAACTTTACTATAAACCATATATAGCTAAACAATTTAACTACAATATTTCGTTCACAACTGCTGCACCTTTTCTTCTCCCTTATCTGCAAGTCACCTCACTCTCACTAATTTGCACCAATCTCTTGCTTTTTCCTAGCATAATCCCAAAGTAGCGCCCCATAGCATCTACGATGTTGTTCAATATCAGAAAGGTCTTCCTTTGAAATCATTATCTCTCCAATGTTGACATATTCAACAAATGCCAAAAGGTATACACTACAGTCATTGCAAAAAAAAATTAAAGGAAAAGATTTAGCATTTAGTGTAAAATAAACGAAAAAGGGTCTGATATATCCTTGTACTATGGTAAATTATTTAAAATTATCCCCCGTTATACTATTGGTCCATAAAAGTCCCTACCGTCCAACTATCCTAACAAATCTGCCCTTACTTTGACGAAAGTGTCACGTGGCATCCATCCTTGCCTCTTTTTAAATCTGGCCACATGGTACTTCCATCAAAACAAGGGCAGATTTGTTAGGATAGTTGGACAGTAGGGACTTTTATGGCCCAATAGTATAACGGGGATAATTTTAAATAATTTACTATAGTACAAGGATATATCAGACCCTTCTCCGTAAAATAAAATCTGTTAAAAAGATAGAAGGAAAAATAACTTTTTCATGCAGTGATCCCTCTTTTTGCTAGGGTGTCTCACCAACCAACTACTAAATGTCAAATGGGTCAATAACACCTTCTCAATGTGCACCTTTGTGTTCTTGTATTTGACATCTGGATGCTTGCCATAAAAGCCGATGCATGACAAGTAGAGGGGGATCATAACAATAAACTTGTTGACAACAGATTTAACAAGGCTGTAATTGTATAACGATCCGACCATTCATTTTGAGAATTAATGCCCCAATCCCCTATTAACAGCTTTCCTCATGTTGATTTCTATTATTGTGAATTGTCGGGATGATTAATGTTGAGTTTCAGAGTGTTTTGGGACTAGTCCCTAAATGAGAGTCTAAGTCTTAGAAAATGGACCGTAGTTGGAGCAAAGTGAAGATGACTTCTGAATAGAATTCCGTCAATTTTGTTAGCTTCTTTGGGTGATTTCGGACTTAGGGGCATGTCCAGATTGTGTTTTGGAGGTTTGTATCTCATTTACGCTTGAAATGACGAAAGTTTAATTTTTAGAGTTTCGAGCAGATAGTGAAATTATGATATCGAGGTCCAATATGATTTCGAAAGTTGGAGTAGGTCCGTAGTATGGAATATGTCTTATGTGCAAAATTTAGGGTTAATTGGAGGTGATTTGGTTAGTTTTAGAATCGATTGTAGAATTTTTAGATTTTAAGTTCATTAGGTTTGGATTGGAGGGTGATTCGTGGTTTAGCGTTGTTTAATGTGATTTAAGGGCTCGACTAAGTTTTTATGATATTTTGGGATTGGTTGGTATATTTGGTTGAGGTCCCGGGGGCTTCGGATGTGTTTCGGATGCTCAAGGGGTCATTTTTTGACTTAAGAGGATTGCAAATTTTGCTGGTGTTTTATTGCAGAAGATTTGTTCTTCGTGTTCGCGAAGATGATCCCGCGTTCGCGAAGAAGAGTTTGGAAAGGAGGAGAAAATACTTTTCGTGTTCGCGAGTCAGGGGACGCGTTCGCTAAGGTCTGGACTCCATAAATTGCGAACGCATGAGTGGCGTCGCGTTCGTGTGGGGAAGTTGGAGTAGCTGGGACCCTAGAAGTTTACTCATCGCATTCACGTATGCAGAGTTGCATTCGTGAAGGCTCTGACAGCTAAAGCTTCGCATTCGCGAAAGAGGAAAAATGAGCAGTGGAATTTTGTTCTACGCGAACACGAGGATGTGGTCACGTTCGCGATGAAGGTCATAATAGGATAGAATTTAAAGTTCAAAATGAGGGTTTGAGTTTATAACTTCAAATATTGATTGAGAGCTCGGTAGAAGGAAAACTTTGGAGAGATTTTTGGAGGAAGTTTGTGGGTAATAAATTCCTAAATCCTTTTTGATTATATCCCATTAATCTAAGCTTAATTGCATCATTTAATTTTGGATTTTGGGTGAAAAATTATGAAAATTTGAGAAAAGTTCTTAGGCCGAATTTTGGAAATTTGATCGAGATTTTAGTAACGAATTTGAGCGAATTTGGTATGGTTAGAATCATGATTGAATGGATGTTTATAATTTGGGACATTTACCAGATTCCGAGATGTGGGCCCGGGGAGGAATTTTGGGTGTTTTCCTATTTTCTTGCCTTAGCTTTGAATTAATTAGTTAAATTAATTGCTTGTAGTTTTATTTACGTTATGTAATTGATTTGATTAGATTTGGGCCACTTGGAGTTGGATACTCGTGGCAAGAACGTGATATCAGATTGATTTGAGCTTGTTCGAGGTAAGTGGCTTGCCTAACCTTGTGTGGGGGAACTCCCCTTAGGATTTTGGTATTGTTATTATATGAATGTCATGTACGTGAGTTGAGTAGTGCGTACATGTGCTAATTGTTGAATCATCCCATTTTCATTAAGTAAATATCTATGTTTTTCCTTTAATAGAACAATACTAGTATGTGAAGCCTCCAGTTTAGCTCAAGAAAGCATGCTTATGTGACTTAACTGTCTTATCTGCTTTAACTGCTTACTTGGATTCTGTGTAGCATGTTTAGAGAAGAAACTACTTGTTTCTTGATACGAACTTGAATAGAACTATCGATTTCCTGTGTGAGACTATTGTGTAATTACTTTGGGACTACGGAACGGTATTCCGGGAGATCCCCTCGCAGGTTTACTTTTGGACTACAGATCAGTATTTTTGGAGATCCCCCTGCACATTTATATTTGGGATTAAGGGACGGCTTCCCGGGAGATCTCCCTGTACTGGATATTTACTTTGGGACTATAGAACGGTATTTTGGGAGACCCCCTACACATTTATGATTTGGACTAAGGGGTATCGCAGGAGATCCTCTATACATTTACGTTTGGGACTACAGAACGTTACCCTGAGAGATCCTCTGTTGCTATCTCTGTTTACTGAGTTATTTCTTTCTATGATTTTATTTTTCATTGACTGCTAATATTTTAACTATACTTCCATATTTCACATTGTTTTACCTTGTTATATATATATATATGTATAGTAGGGCCATGACCTTCCTCGTCACTACTCGACCGAGGTTAGGCTTAGCACTTACTGGTACTGCTGTGGTGTACTCATGCCCTTTCCTGCACATGTTTTTCGTGTGAAAATCCATGTTCTTCTCCTCAGCCATACTATCCGTGAGGCGAGGCGATCCAGAGACTTCGAGATATAGCTGTCGCGTCCGCAGACCTAGAAGTCCATCTCTATACTCCCTTTAGTTATAGACTTCTTGTATTTTTCTTCATTTATACTTCTGGAGTTAGAACACTATGTATTTCTTTATCTTGTGATTCATGATATTCCGGGTTTCGAGAGTGCTACGTTCAGTTCGAGAGTGCTATTATTATATATATCGAGCGACATTTTAAATCCTTTTATTGTCTTTACCTGTTAATTGTTGGTTTTATATCTTTAATTCATTTTTTGCAAATTATTAGGCTTACCTAGTCATAGATACTAGGTGTCGTCACGACATTATGCGGAGGGAGAACTTGGGTTGTGACAAGTTGGTATCAAAGCTCTAGGTTCATAGGAGTCATGAATCACAAGCCGGTGTATTAGAGTCTCGCGAATCAGTATAGAGACGCCTGTAATTATCTTCGAGGGGCTATGTAACTGTTAGGAAAAATTCCACTTAATTTGATTCCTTATAGTACAAGATTATTGATTTCAAATTCTAAACCTCTGTCCTCTATTCTCTCAGAGATGGTAAGGGCACGTGCTACCCGAGATGACCAGGCACTCGCGCCCCTGCTAGAGCTGCCAGAGGTTTGGGCCGGCGTAGAGTCCAAGGACGCGCATGTGGTGCAGCTAGAGCACCCGCATGAGCTGCTACAGAGGAGCCACTAGCAGCTCCATCCGGAGCCCAGGCACCTGCTACGCCTACTGCTACTACTACTCCAGCTCTCCAGGAGACCCTTGCACAGTTCATGAGCATGTACATCACTTTGGCTCAGGCAGGGTTGATTCCCCTTACTGCAGCCACATCTCAGGCTGGGGGAGGAGCACAGACTCCCGCTGTACGCACTCTAGAGCAATGGGTTCAGGTTGCTCTAATCCTAGAGGTTATACCAGTATCGCCTGTAGCCCCAGTTCAGCCCGAGGAGAGGGAAACAACTTTAGAGGATGAGCAATGGAAGCTTGAGAGGTTCAAGAAGTAAAAGCCTCCAACATTGAGTAGTCTAGCATTAGAGTATGCTCAGGGATTTCTAGAGTAGTGCCACCGTATCTTTCACAATATGGGTATATAGTCAAGTGGGGTTTCTTTTACAGCCTTCCAGCTTCGAGGAGCAGCCTATCAGTGGTGGCGTACTTTTGAGTTGGAAAGTCTGACTAAGGCAGCTTCCCCGTCATGGACCTAGTTTTCGAATATATTTTTGATGGAGTATGTCCCTTAGATCCTCAAGGACGCATCGTGCGCAGAGTTTAAGCATTTGTGCCAGGGTACTATGAATGTTTCAGAGTATGCTGTCCGTTTCAGCGACTTGGCTAGACATGCACCGGACTTGGTTTCCACAGTTCGTGAGAGAGTTTGCCAGTTTATTGAGGGGCTCATTCCCAATATCAAGTCTAGCCTGGCCCGAGAGTTAGAGATGGATATTGCGTATTAGCAGGTGGTGAGCATTGCTAGGAGATTAGACGGCACGCTTGCTCGCGATAGGGAGGAGAGAGAGGCCAAGAGGTCTTAAGAGTTGGGCCATTATTCTGGTGCCCATGCCCCAATTACAGTTCGTCATAGTAGCGTTTATATAAGTTGCCCCGTTTATTCAGCTCTTCTAGTAGCCAGTGGTATTCCAACTCCTCCTAGACCTCAGGAGCCTTATTATGAACCTCCAGTATCTGGTATGCCTCCTGCACAGGGTGCTTTTAGTGGTCAGTCCGGAAGACCTAGCCCGAGCTAGTCACAATCGCAACGCCCTCCCAGAGCTTATTTTGAGTGTGGCGACACACGCCATGTGGTGAGGGATTGCCCTAGACTTTGGAGGGGTGCACCTCTATAGACTTCTCAGCCACAGCGCACTCCATAGAGTTCCCAGGCTATGATCACAACACCAGTTGCTACCCCACCTACTCAGTCAGCTAGAGGTGGAGGTCGGGGAGGTAGAGGTTGCCCTATAGGGGGAGGCCAGGCTAGATATTATGCCATTTCTGCCCGTACAGAGGCTATAGCCTCTGATTATGTTATCACAGGTTTTGTACCAATTTTTCATAGAGATGCATTGGTTCTATTCGATCCAGGCTCCACTTAATCTTATGTGTCCTCTTATTTTACCCCGCATTTGGGCGTATCTGGGGATTCTTTGAGGTTTCCTGTTTATGTTTCTACTCCTGTGGGAGATTCTCTTGTTGTGGACCACATTTATCGATCGTGTTTGATTGCTCTTAGTGGTTTTGAGACTACATCCGATTTATTATTCGTCAGCATGGTAGATTTTGATGTTATCTTGGGCATGGACTAGTTTTTGCCCCATTATGCTATTCTTGATTGTCATGCCAAGACCGTGACGCTGGCTATGCCAGGTTTACCGCGATTAGAGTGGAGGGGTATCTTGAATCACACTCCAGTAGAGTTATTTTATTTCTCAAGACTTAACGAATAGTTGAGAAGGGGTATGATGCGTATCTATATTATTTGAGAGATATCAGTATTGATACCCCTACAGTTGATTCAGTCCAAGTAGTAAGGGATTTTCTTGATGTGTTTCAAGCTGATCTTCCGGGTATGCCACCCGTAGAGATATTGATTTTTGCATTGATTTGTTTCCGGGCACTCATCCCATTTCTATTCCTCCTTATCGTATGAATCCTCCTAAGTTGAAGGAATAGTTATATGAATTTCTTGATAAGGGCTTTATTCGGCTAGTGTGTCACCTTGGAGGTGCTCCTTTCTTGTTTGTGAAGAAAAAGGATGGTTCTATCCGTATGTGCATTGATTATCGTCAGTTAAATAAAGTTATAGTGAAGAACCGGTACCCTTTACCTTGTATTGATGATCTATTTGATCAGTTACAGGGTGCTCGAGTGTTCTCTAAGATTGACTTGCATTTAGGTTATCACTAGTTGAATATTCCGGAGCCAACTATCCCGAAAACTGCCTTCCTGATGTGGTATGGTCATTACGAGTTCCTTGTTATGTCATTTGGGCTGACCAATGCCCCAACAGCTTTTATGCATTTGATGCATAGTGTATTCCGGCCATATCTTGACTCATTCATCATTGTCTTTATTGATGACATTCTGGTATACTCCCGGAGCTGGGAGGATCATGAGCAGCACCTGAGGATAGTGCTTTAGACCTTGAGAGAAAGGAAATTATATGCAAAGTTCTCGAATCACCGGGTAGAGAGTTTGGGGAAATTATATATATATATATATATATATATATATATACAAAACCAGTAGTGCCCTGACCTTCCTTGTCACTACATGAGTGAGGTTAGGCTTGGAACTTGCTGGGTACCGCTGTGGTGTACCCATGCCCCTTCCTGCTCATGTTTTTCGTGTGTAGATCCAGGTTTTTCTGCTTAACCATACTATCCCTGAGGCGAGGCGATCCATAGACTTCGAGTTATATATGCCGCGTCCGCAGACCTAGAAGTCGATCTCTATTCTCCCTTAAGTTATACTTCTTTATTTTCCTTCGTTTAGACTTCTGGAGTTAGAACACTATGTATTTCTTTAGCTTATGATTCATGAGATTCCGGGTTTGTGAGTGCTATATTCAGTTCGAGTGTGTTATTATTGTATATGCCGAGCGGCATTTTAAAACCTTTTATTGTCTTTACCTGTTAATTGTTGGTTTTGTATCTTTAATTCATTTTTCGCAAATTGTTAGGCTTACCTAGTCGTAGAGACTGGATGCCATCTCAACAGTTCACAAAGGGAGAAATTGGGTCATGACAGATTGCGTGTAGAGACCATAAAATCATAAACATATAAAACCTTATCGGTAAACACAACCAACAACCAGTGAATTGTTTCCACAATGTTTATGGGCATAATCACAAAATCAACTTGATCCCATGCAACATTTGCAATGTACCCAATATGTGTTCTAATACAACGTACTGGGGTTTGACAACAACAAGCTTCTTATCGGCAGGAGCATTAATATACCTTTGATAAATTTGTTCACTTCTAGTCTTGAACATACAGTCAGTGGTTGTAAACCGTATTTTGTTTTGAGGCCCATACTTTCCTCTCTTCCTCAAAAGTATAAAATAACATCAATGTGTTACAAAAAAATAGAGTTTATTATTTCTCAATGCTTCATAAAATTTAACTGCAATTTTTAAACCAAAAACTACAATAGTCTTTAATAATATAATACTACAACTAATCATTAAATTCTGCCAGGGTATGTGTTTACCGTATCGTTGAGGACTTATCTGGGATGTGCCAAAGTATAAAAACACTCATTTTTATCAACTTTCTCCACTCCAAGATCATACTACGAATTAAGCTGGTTATTTTTTACAGAATAAGGCGCCTTCCTCCTATTTGAATACATAGCAATTACAATAAATATGTAGATTCAACTGGAAATCCAAAAATTGAATGCACTCTAAAATATGAAAAATTGTATAAACTAACCTCTTTAAAACTGTATCGGTACCAAAGTATAACCACTTATTGAATTCTTCTAACAAGTCAGGATCAACATCATTGCTAATAACCTAGTAAATGGATGCTTTACGAGGAAAATTGGAGGCCCAATAGAAGTGTTCCCCCCAGAACTGTAAAAAAGGAAGAAGGGGGATCTGGAATGCTTTCCAGGATGCCCTATTCTTCCTTGATACACATAGGTTGTTTCATCTTCGATAAGCTCGCCGAACTTAACAATTTGGGAGAAGTTCTCTGGCAGCTCAAAATCATCAAGTGTTACTTCCCTTTTTTTTAGATCTGCAGTTGTCTGAATCACCTATATAGTTGGCTGGTTCACCTTTAAAATTTTTTAAAAAATAATAAGAAAACATGTTGTATCAGTTGTTTACGAAAAATTGAAATAAATTGTCAAAACCTGTTTTTTTCCTACAATTATAATAATTTAACATATAATACCACTGAAATGTTCACATCAATCGTCTCCTTGTTGTATAACATTTTCTTGTTGAATTGGAGATTGCATTTTTGTTGTCCCTTCTCCTCATTTAAATGCTCTCCTGGAATGCCAATATTAGCTTCCTATTGTTAAGAGTCCACATACATAGTTTTTTTTTCTGTTACAATAAATGTGTACAACTTAATTAAATTGTAGATAATTTGTAGCAAATATTAATATCAATGTAGATAAATTATAGTTTAATTGTAGTAAATTTGTTGAAATAGTATCCTACATCTGATATGCAAAATGTATTATGAAACATGATGATAACAAGTACTAAATCATACCTGCATTTTCTTCATCAAATACCCCTTCAATTTGGAAAGACAAATCAACACCTACAGGAATATTGTCCTCAATTTGAATGTCATTCATGTGTCCTGTATCTAAGAAAACCATAGAAAATATAATGTAGATTAGTTGTTAGTAATTTAGGCTATATGTAGATATAATGTAGATACCTGTTTTACTACTGCTGGCCAACCCTGGTTTAGCACCACTGCACGGAATGTGTTGATGGTTCTTTTCTTTGTAATGCTCATCATTTTTCGTAGAACTGCCAGTAAACTGCAAGCATAATTTATTAGGCTATATACTTTATGAATGATAATAAAAATATATACATGGTAAAAATTATTGTCTAAAATGACTATATTTCAAATGAAACCTTAGCATCAATGTTATTCTTTTGACTGTTTATCGCCTGCAAAATAACCTTGATTGAATCATTGAGTAGCAGTCGAATGCTACCTAGTTCCTTAAAAACCTCTTTCTTTAAATTTTCAAGGTCTGAACCTACCTACATATTATAATATAAAGAGTTAACGAAATAATTTGCATAACATAAATTAAAGAAACTATCTTGGATTATGTATAGATGTTATCTTATCAACATCTTTTCTTATTTTTTATTTGTTTCACTATATCTTTCTTGTCATCCTTTCCAATTATCTGCTTATGTCTGGATAGATATGGATCATCTGTCGGATGCTCGGACTTTGTTTTATCTTCTTCAAGGATCTATTCAACTTTATCTGACAAATTCATTCTTGAAAGCTCTTCTGGTGTTTCTATTATTTTGGTGAAATGAGTGAAAGAATGTGAGAAACATAGTCAAAATATTTATTAATTTTGTAGATAATTTGTATTAGATTGTGTGTGCATAAGTGAAAAATATTTACCTTGATTCGTTATTATTTGATCATTTTATCTTCCAAATGCAGATAACTATATCTTGTCCTTACTAGCTATCCAGTTAAGTATGCAGAGGATCGAATTAGCAACCCTTGTAGCTATATCCGTTTTGGCTATAGAGCAACACTCTTACAACTATATTTGCATAGCTAGTGCGAAATTTTGAATGAGATAAAAATGCATAGAAAGGATGAGCTTGTGCCTAACGAACTCAAACAAATGTATATAAGATTGGATACCCCATGCATAGTTTGCATACTGCCCCGAGTCTACCAAGTAGAACCTAAAATGGTCTATCAAACCAGAATTATCTTTGTCTGCAGGACAGAGGAAGAATTCTATGAGATAGAGAATATACAGCTTGGCTGCATCCTCATCGTTCACCCAACTATGGCTGGTTACAATTTTTTTCAAGTTCTCAACTTTTTTCTTGTTCGGAAAAAAGCTCCTCATTATTTTACCGTCATACTTAGTTGTGTAACCAAAGTCTATCACTTCTGTAAAAATATCTAAGACTACTAATTAGGGAAAACTCACTCAACCCAAAATTCAGCCTCTCACCTTTTATATCTACTGTAAAAAAAACTCGGAACCACATGCATTCAATTCATACTTCAAGAGAAGGTGAATTGCTTGATTTTGGATACATACCTAGGTCAAGGAAAGAAAATACCCAAAATATGTCTTCTTAAACAGCATTAATCCATTTTCAGACAGTAAATCCTTAATTTGGCCAGGAATAGTAGGGTCGCATAATGTCTAGAACCTAGTGATGCCATAATCAAAATCATGTGGTGCAATTTTTTTTCGATTTTGCAGCAAAAGAACAGCAAGTTAATAAACCTATTTCAAAACTAGAAAACAAAATAACTATATTTATACTACAAATTAACTTCAACATATCTACACAATATAGACAAAATATCTACATTCCCTAATTAAATAATTTCGAATAATATACAAGAAATCTACAATTTACAGGAAAATGTAGAAAATTTATTAACCTACAACAAATCTACACAATATAGACAACATATCTAAAAATACAAAAAATAAAATAAAATTATGTATGTTCACGAGAAGGAGAACAAGTTTTGTATCTTTACAAAATAAAATAAAAATTAAAACTACTGAAATTGTACCTTCTCCAATGACTGTTGGGGTATAGTTTTAGCTGATTTTTGAACCTTCTTTTTTTTTATCGTTTAACATTAGGAGAAACTCTAATTATTGTTGCAAATTTCATGATAACTTCTTCTTCGACGAAATCATCATCGAAAGCAATTTCTTTGTCCTTCCATTTTATAGATTAAAGAGACACCGAGGCTTCACCAGCATTCCTATCGTGCTTTTATTTTGTTCGAGCTTCTGCCCTAGCTTCACGAGGGGAAAACCTAGGTTTGGTCTCTGCTTTTGCATGTGCCGATTTTGGAACTTTTTTGGGTGAATTCTGTGAGAAAATGCCCAAATCAAAAGTAGGAATATCTCCTACTTTATCTTTTTTAGGGCTAATCTTCGAGATTATTTTCTTCATTGAAAATTTACAAAAAATTTAAGCAACTACAATTTTGGTAGAGCATTTAGAGATAGAATCTGTAAAAATATAGAAGGATTTTTGAAGAAAAGCGAAAAAATATAGATAAATTTTGAAGAAGAGTCACACATGTGTTAATGGGGGGAGATACTGAAGATATGTTGGGGGTATGGAGAGAAAAACGTGGGGGAGTGGGATATTTGAGTGCTTTTAGGAATTAATTAATTATTATTAAATTCCTAAAAAAGTACATAATTGGTAATTTTGTGTATATATATTATATAATTAGATTAAAACTTGAGTAGGGAGGGTAATAAAGTTTCCAATAGTGTATAGGTATGTAAAATTCCCTATTTTTAAATCTTTAAAGCTAATCTCAAACTTTATCACGGGCCTATTATTCTTATCTCATATACTTTATTCCACAATTGTGATATTATTTTATGAGTCTATCCAACATTGAGAGAGACAATAATTTCGGGATTAGTTAATCCTAGGATAAATACTAAAATAAAAAAGATGTCATTCTCCAAGGCTCTTCCCGTAAAGTCTTTTAAAAAATCTAAGGTTAAAATTAGAAATAAAAGTTTAATCCAATTTATTAAGGCGTTGACCAAATAGCTGGAGTCGGGCGATAAAATGATTGAGGCCAACGACAAGAAGGTGGAAACATATAACTCCAGGGTTGATCAGATCCCAGGACCACCCCCGATATTAAAGGGACCAGACTCCAACACGTTTATCCAGAAGCCCTTTCCCCTGAGTGCAACACCAAAAATGATCCCAAAAAGGTTTCGCATGACCAACACCCCCAAATATAATGGGACTACAGACCCGAATGAGCATATGACCTCCTATATATGCGCGATCAAACGGAACAATTTGGAAAATGATGAAATCATATCGGTGTTACGGAAGAAAGTTAGAAAAACATTGTCCAAGGGAGCGATGATATGGTATCACAACTTGCCTCCCAATTTTATTGACTCGTTTGCTGTGCTTGCAGATGCTTTCCTGATGGCCTATTCCGAGGCCATTAAAGATGAGACCAAAAAATCAGATGTTTTCTAGGTCAAACAAAGGGATAACGAGATGCTCATGGAGTTCGTGTCAAGATTCAAGATGGAATGGATAGACCTACCACCGGTTGCAGATGATTGGGTTGTTCATCCATTCACTCAAGGTCTCAACCCCCGAAGTTCCTTGGCCTCTCAATAGCTAATACAAAATTTGGTGGAGTACCCGACAGTAAACTGGGCTAACGTCCACAATATCGAAGATCCTGGTCAAGGACAACCAACTCAGGGCGCCTTTAGGATCTGTTTATCCTATAAGAGCCTATGACCGATCTAAGAGAGGCATAGATCAAGAGTCAAACCGGTATCAGATTAATATCATCATACAACACAGACCGAAGAGGAAATGGACCCGCGTCTCACCTTAAAGAATGAGAAGAGAAGCGATCAAGGGCCCAATGGCTGAGGTTTGATGACCAAAAGTAGGTTCGATAGGCTGCGAGTAGGGAAGTAATGATATTATTAGAGTACAACTTTAATGTGGATGCTGCCAGCACCGTGTTAGCCATATGGCACATCAAAGAGACCAAGTGGCGCCGATCACTGCAGTCCGACCCTACCTAGAGAGATCCTAATTTGATGTGTAATGTAACAACCCAGACGGTCATTTTAAGAAATCATGCCCCGATCCCCTATTAACTGCTTTTTTCGTATTTATTTATGCTATTTTGATTTGCCGGGATGTTCGATTTTGAGTTTCGGAGAGTTTTGGAATACTTAGTCCCTAAATGAGAGCTTAAGTGTTATAAATTTGACCATAGTTGGAACAGTGTGAAGATGGCCTTAGAATGGAATTTCTATGGTTCCGTTAGCTCCGTTGGGTGATTTCGGGCTTAGGGGCATGTTCGGATTGTGTTTTAGAGGCCCGTAGCTAACTTAGGCTTGAAATGCTGAAAGATCAAATTTTGAAATTTTCGGTTCGGTAGTGAAATTCTGATTCGAGGGTTGGAATGGAATTTCAGAAGTTGGAGTAGCTCCATAGAGTTGAATATGACGTGTGTGCAAAATTTCAGGTCATTCGGACGAGGTTTGATAGACTTTTTGATCGAAAGCGTATTTTTAGAGTTTTAGGATTTTAAGGCTTGAATCTGTGGTTGATTCATCGTTTCGATGTTGTTTTAGGTATTTTAAGGATTGGTATAAGTTTGGAAAGTGGTATTAGACTTGTTGGTGCTTTTGGTTGAGGTCCCGGGGGCCTTGGGATGACTTTGGATGGTTTACAGAAGGATTGGAAATGGTTTGAAGCAGCTAAAGCTGCTTATATCTGTCATAACTGCACCTACGGTTTGTGTCCCGCAGGTGCGGAGCCACAGAAGCGGCAGAGCAATTGCATAAGAGGAATTTGGGGAGGATCAGCAGGGTCCGTAGATGCGGTAGACTTACCGCAGAAGCGGTACCGCATCTGTAAATGGATAATCGCAGGTGCGGAGGCTGGTCTTTAAGTGAAAGGTCGCAGGTGCGACCTTGTTCTCACAGAAGCGGGACCGTAGATGTGGTCCTAGGGCCGCAGAATCGGAATAACTGGGCAGAAACATATAAATTCTTGCCTTCGCAAAATTTAGATATTTTTCACCTCTTTTCAAATGGGAAGAAGTTTTTGGAGCACTTTTCAAGAGGGATTTTCAGAGGAGTCCATTAGGATAAGGTCTTTGGTCCCTAAAATCGTTATTAGAGTGATTTTTATCATTATAAGCATGAAAAATTAAGGAAAATCAGTGGTAATTTGTGGGTTAGGGCTTGACTAATTAGAGGCCTTTGAGTGATGATTTGAGGGACCAATTGAGGTTCGATTTTGTTACTTTTGGTATGACTGAATTCGTGAGAGTGTAAGGATTCTGAAAATGTAAATTTTACACGATTCTGAGACATGGTCTCGAGGGGAATTTAGGTCATTTTACCTAATTTTGCGTATTAGTTAGAATTTAATTGTAGAATCAGTTATTTGAAGTGTTATTTACATTATGAAGTTTAATTGAATAGATTTTGTCTATTTGGAGTCGAGTACTCATGGAAAGAACGTGGTCTCGGGTTGATTATTGAACCGGTTCGAGGTAAGTGGCTTGTCTAACCTTGTGTGGGGGACATTCCCCTTAGGATTCATATTGTGATAATTGAAATACCTTGTACGTGAGGTGACGAGTGCGTACTTGTGCTAATTTTTGAAAATCCTATTTTTCATTAAAATAGCCTTAGATCATGTTTTTTCCCTTCTTTCTTACGCTAATTGGAATTTAAGCCCGCTGTTAGCCTAGAGAAGCATGCCTAATTGACTAAATTGTTCTATCTGCTTTAACTACCTTATTTGTATTATGTGAAGTATGCAAGGTTAGAATTATTTGTTTTACTTTGGTATGAAGTTGAGCTTAATTTAGTGTTCCTTTTTGCTATTGTTGCGTGTTTTACTTTGGGACTATGGGAAGGCATCTCGGGAGATCCCCTGTACGTACTAATAATTGAGCTGAGGTGCAGGATACCGAGAGATCCCTGACACGTATATTGAGGATACCAAGAGATCCTCGAGATACCAAAAGATCCCTAGCATATTTTGAGGATACCAAGAGATCCCTAACATATATTGAGGATACTAAGAGATCCTCGAGATACTGAGAGATCCCCGGTTATTATCCTTGTGATCGTTTTAGCCTTTGTTTCAGTAATTGAGTTTCTTACTGTCTCGTATTAAATTCTTACTATTAGCTTTCAACTGTATTTCTTATCTTATTCTATTATACCTTATTTTTTTTATCTTATCTCAGTAGGGCCCTGACCTTCCTCGTCACTACCCGACCGAGGTTAGGCTTGGCATTTATTGAGTACTACTGTGGTGTACTCATGCCCTTTCTGTGCATGTTTTTAGTGTGCAAATCCAGGTACTTTAATTCAGTCCTACCACCCTTGAGGCGAGGCGACTGCTTCAGAGACTTCGAGGTATATATGTCGCGTCCGCAGACCGAGGAGTCCCTTTCTTTTCTAGCTTGTAGTGATAGTCCTTCTATCTTTTCTGTTGATGTAGACATTCCGGAGTTAAAGCATGTTGGTTATATTCATAGCTTGTGATTCATGGATTTTCGGATTTTGGGGAGAGATATATTAGTTTGAGAGTTAATATTATGTATGCCAAGCGGCACTTTTAAACGTTGTTTTATTACACTATTTATGTTTTAAATTATTTTCTTCTGCAAATTGGTTTATTTTTTACGTTTTAGGCTTACCTAGTTGTAGAGACTAGGTGTTGTCACGAAGGTTCATGGAGGGCGAAACGGGGTCGTAACAAGTTGGCATCAGAGCTATAGGTTCATAGGAGTCATGAATCACAAGCCAGTTTATTAGAGTTTTGCTGATCGGTACGGAGAGTCTATACTTATCTACGAGAGGCTATGTAACTAATAGGAAAAATTCCACTTCATTTGATTTTTTTGTCGTGCGAGATTTTGATATCACAGTTCTAAGCTTCTATCTTCCATTGTCTTACAAAGGTGAGGAAATGCGCTACCCGAGATGATCAGGCACCCGCACCCCTACAGCAGCCGTTAGAGGCTGGAGCCGAGGTAGAGGCCGAGGACACGCATGTTGTGCAGCCAGAGCACCGGCGCGAGCTGCCACCGAGGTACAACCAACAGTTCCAGCCAGAGTCCAGGTACCTGATATGCCTACTACTACTACTACTACTCCAGCGCTTCAGGAGACTCTTGCGCAGTTCACGAGCATGTACACCACTCTTGCTTAGGCAGGGTTGCTTCCCTTTGCTGCAACCATATCTCAGGCCGGGGGAGGAGCACAGACTCCCACCGCCTGCACTTCTGAGTAGCAAGTGCATATCAATCAGGTCCTAGAGATTATTTATGTACAGCCTGTAGTCCCAGGTCAGCCCGAGTAAAGGGCAGCGACTTCAGAGGATGAGCAGCGGAGACTTGAGAGGTTCAAGAAGTATGATCCTCATGTATTCAGGGGGTTAGCATAAGATGATGCCTTAGGATTTCTGAAGGAGTGCTACCGTATTCTACGTATCATTGGTATATCAGGATCGAGCGAGGTTTCCTTCAGTACTTTTCAGCTTCGAGGAGCCGCCTATGAGTGGTGGCGCACCTATGAGTTAGACAGTCCAGATGAGGCTGCTTCGCTGACTTGGACCTAGTTTTCAGATTTATTCCTGAGAGAGTTTATTCCTCAGAGCCTCAGAGATGCATGGCACACCGAGTTTGAGCATTTGTGCCAAGGTGCTATGACTGTCTCAGAGTATGCTGTCCATTACACTAGCTGGCTAGACATGCACCAGCCTTGGTTTTTACTATTTGCGAGAGGGTTCACCGGTTTATTGAGGGGATTATTCCCAACATCAGGTCTAGCATGGCTCGTGAGTTGGAGATGGACATTTCTTATCACTAGGTGGTGAGCATTAATAACTAGTGATTTTGATACATTTTGTACTCCTTCTTGATTATGTTTTGATTAGAAATTTGTACAAAATATTCCTAAAAAGGCTGCTTGATTGCAGGTTTGATCAACAAGGTGACAAGATGTACAAGATCCGCTCAAAAGGAGTGAAACTTGCACAAGTATCAAGGCAAGACAAAGCTCAGGCAAAACAAGACTAGTGCGGCCGCACACCATTTTGTGCGGTCCGCACAAGTGAGGTTCAAAGAGCATGTTATTCAAGCAAAATTCCAATGCGACCACACTAGGTTTTTGTGCTGTCCGCAGTAAGAACAATGCGGCCGCACTCGATATAGTGCGGTCCGCAGTGAGAAAGATCAGAGAAGTGCCAGTTGGGAGTTTCAAGCCAATGTGGTCTGCGCTCCATTTTATGCGGACTGCACTAGAAGCCACCGCGGATGCACTTCATTCTGTGCGGTTCGCATAGCCTGAGTTCAAAGAGTTGGATTCTCAAGTTCAGAGCCCTAGTGCAGCCATACTACATTTTGTGCGGTCCGCACTAAGCCCACATGTGTATTTTTGTCCAGAATTGTTAGCTTAGTATAAATAGGTTCTTTTCCATTTTTAGGTAAAGCAGATAGATTTAGCTGGTAGTTGCGCTTGTGGGTTCGAATATTTTAACTGCTTTGGCAATTTTATCATCATTTCAACATTGAATCTTCTAATTTATCTTAGCAATTAATTAATATGAGTTGTTCTTTATCTATTTCTTTGTTTTCTTCTTCAATTATGAGTAGCTAGACCCATAAGCTAGGGTTGTGGCTCAACCCTAGAATGGGTAATTGATGGGTCTTGTGTTTTAGGGCTAGATTGACTATGAGTGTTTGATATTTGGACTAATTTCATGTTTAATTGCTGAATTAGTGGTTGCAAATACTAGTTTGTGTTTAGTTAATTTTGGTTCTTCTTGAGAAAGAGAACCTATGTCACTGAAATTAGTCCAACAAGGAATTGGGGCGTACTCAAGAGATTGATAGCCCCAATTAAAGAGTTAAACCTAGAGATAGTAATACCCGACTTAAACCCTATTTGCTTGTGCAAATTTGCATACCCAATTGGTCTTGAGAAAGTCAATTCGGGCAAAATCACTCAAACAACCAAGAGGTATAGAGTGAGTAAAATCGAGCAATGGTTATATCATACTCCACAAATATGTCAATCGTATCTTAAACTCAAGTATCCCTTAATTGACCACCTAAGCGAAAGTCAATACCCTAGTGCCTTTTAACCATTTGAACAACCCGTAATATCTTACTCTTAGCTTATTCTAGTTAAAATTTGCATCGCAGTTGATAAAATTAGAAGTTAAAAAAAAACCAAAAATGTTTAGAAGTGCAATTAAGAGCAATTACACAACTCTAAATTAGATAGATACCCGACTCCAACTTCTAGCTCTCTGTAGAAATCGATCCCGACCTTAATCAGGTAAAAGCTGCTTCGACCTCTCTTGCTACTCTATAGTAGTGCAAGGTAGGCCACGATCACTTTTTGGTGCCGCTGCCGGGGAGCTAACGACTTTAGCTATCTATCTAAATAGTTTTGTGTTTTGTTCTTCGTTCCTTCTTTGTTACTAATTTGTATGTGTCAATACTTCAGGTACAAAATGGCATTAAATGCTAATGACCCTCTTGGAAATATGATTGTGGGGGAGAAGGTTGATGATAATGGAGAGGATGAGGTGCCTTTTGTACCTCCTGGACAACGAAGAGGCCTCCAGGCCAATGTTAATAAGAATATTCCAGACCCTCCTCCACCACCTCCAAGAACAGTTCCTCAGGTGCTCCCAAACCAATGCTATGCAAGTGCTATTGTTCCACCCCGAATTCGGGCAAGAAATTTCCAAATTACTAATGTGATGCTGGCATTGTTGGAGTAGCGTGGGTACTTCACGGGTGCTGCCACTCAAAATGCTTACAAACATCTCAAGGGGTTCGTGGATACTTGTTGGGGGAGAAAGCAAACCAATGTTTCCGAAAATGAGAATCTTACCATTTTCACTTAGAGGGAAGGCTTTAGATTGGCTTGAGCGACTTCCCAACCATTCCATCACTACTTGGGATGAGTTGGCGGACAAGTTCATTGCAAAGTTCTTTTCACCAGGTCATATGGTAGCATTATGGGATGAGATCTTGGCTTTCAAGCAGGAGCCCACCGAACTATTGCATGAGAATTGGGAGAGATATAGAACTATGGTGATGGAATGCCCCAACAATGATATGACAGAGAATATGTTGCAACAAAATTTCTACTGGGGCATCAATACTACAAATCAATACATAGTAAATCAACTTGCTGGGGTAATTTCATGAAATTGATGTATGATGAAGCTTATGCCATTCTTGATGAGATGGCTCACACGTCCTCCGCTTGGCAAAGTAGAGCCAATGTGCCCTAGGGGGGCCCCATAGTCACTCATTTGCACAAAGAATTACATGATCATTGGCAGGCGATAGAGGAATTGACAATAAACATGAACCAACTAGCAAAGGCACAGTTGCAACAAGTCCAAAATCCTCATCAAGTGAATGCCATGGAGGGTGTTAACATGCAAGTGAACCAAAGAAGACAAAGAGGTCAACAAAACCAAGGAAATTCGGATCAATTTGACAATGATGGTAGTGGATTTCAAGATGATGGCTATGATGGGCAAAATGAAGAGGTACAATATTTGAATAATTACCAAGGCCAAAGAGGCAATTCTTCCAACCAACAGCAACAATGGATATCACAATGTAATTGGGGTAATAAACAACAAGGCAACAATAATTGGGGCAATCAACAAAAAGGCAACAACAATTGGAACAATCACCAACAAGGGAACAATAATTGGGGAAACAATAATCAAAATTCAAATTGGGAAAATCAAAGCAACAATCGGAGAAATCAAGGAAATTGGGGAAACAACAACAATTAGGGTGGATGGAACAATAACCAGGGAAATCAGGGGCAAGGTTTTCAAAGGCCCCCAATGTACTAACAACCGAGCAATCCACCACCTTTTCCATCCCAGGATCCTAGTTCTTTTTGCAATGATATGAGTAGAATTGAAATGATGTTCGAACAAATGAAGAAGAAGAATGGGGATTCGGATGCTCAATTATCTTCTCACAATACTTCCATTAGAAATTTGGAGGTGCAACTAGGTCAAATCTCTCAGTCCTTGAATACACGCCCTAAGGGTTCTCTACCAAGTGATACAGTAGTGAACCCGAAGGGTGGGAACAATCATGTTATGGCGGTAGCCACTAGGAGTGGATGAGGCGGTGATGTGAATGCCTCCAAACAAAAGCAAGTTTTGGGTGATGAAGTTGAGTTGCAAGAAGATGAAGTTCCTTTGGTGGTTGAGAATGTGGTTGATGAAAATATGAACGAAGAAGTGAGGATTGATATTCAAGATGCCGAGGTGGAAATGCAAAATTATGTGAACCAGTCTAGGGAACACGTAATAGACATGCCAGAGTCGATTGTGCCAAAAGCCAAGGCACCCTTGCCTAGACCACTTCCACCTTATCCTCAAAGGCTAGCCAAGAAGAAAAGTGAGAATTAGTTCAAAAAGTTCATTGACGTGATGAAGAGCTTATCCATCAATGTGCCTTTGGTGGAAGCTTTGGAGCAAATGCCTAGCTACGCCGAATTCATGAAAGATTTGGTGACAAAGAAAAGATCCATGGACTGTGAAACTATCAAGATGACCCACCAAGTTAGTGGTATAGTGCATTCAGTGGCTCCAAAGTTGGAGGATCCCGGTGCTTTCACAATCCCTTGCACTATTGGTAGTGCGAATTTTGCTAAAGCTTTATGTGATTTAGGGGCAAGCATCAACTTGATGCCCTACTCAGTTTTCAAGACTTTGGGTATTGGGCCACCGAGGCCAACTTCCATGAGATGACAAATGGCGGATAGATCAATGAAGCGACCATTGGGTATTGTTGATGATGTACTTGTCCGGGTGGACAAATTTATCTTGCCAGCTGATTTTGTGATCTTGGATTATGAGGTAGACTATGAAGTCCCAATCATATTGGGGAGTCCTTTCCTTGCTACGGGGAAGGCTCTAGTTGATGTGGAAGCAGGGGAACTCACTTTTTGGGTGGGTAATGAAAATGTCGTCTTTCATGTGTGAAAGTCAATGAAGCAGCCTAATTGTACCGATGTGTGCTCATTTGTGGATCTAGTCATGGTTGTGATAATTGATGATACTAGTGCAATCATCAATATGGAAGATCCTTTGGAGGCCGTGTTGTTAAATCTTGATGTCAATGATGATGAGGGCCGAGTGGAGTGTGTAAATGCTTTACATGGAATGGGCTCTTATTCTTATGAGCCTAGGAAACTCTCCTTGGACCTTGAAAATAGAAAGACTCCTCCAACAAAGCCTTCAATTGAGGAACCTCCGGTGTTGGAGTTGAAGCCATTGCCTCCACACCTCAGGTATGAATTCTTAGGCCCTAGTTCAACTTTACCAGTTATTCTTTACTGTTGTCTTACTAACACGTAGGTAGATGCCACTTTGGCGGTGCTCAAAAAGCGGAAGAAGGCAATTCGATGGACTTTAGCTGATATTCGGGGAATAAGACCCGCATTTTGTATGCACAAGATTATTCTGGAAGATGATGCAAAACCCTCCTTAGAACAACAAAGGAGGTTGAACGAAGAAATGCAAGAAGTTGTGAAGAAAGAGGTGATAAAGTGGTTAGATGCCGGGGTTGTGTACCCTATTTCTGATAGCTCGTGGATTTCTTTGGTGCAGTGTGTGCCGAAGAAGGGTGGTATGACTGTGGTGACCAATGATAACAATGAACTAATTCCCACTTGGACAGTTATCGGATGGAGGGTATGCATGGACTACTGGAAGCTGAACAAGGTGACCCGCAAGGATCACTTCCCATTGCTGTTCCTAGACCTGATGCTTGGTTGTCTTGTTGAGCATTGCTTCTATTGTTTCTTGGACGGATATTCTGGATACAACCAAATCTTAATAGCTTTGGAGGATCAAGAGAAGACAACATTTACTTGTCCATATGGCACCTTTGCTTTCTCTCGAATGCCGTTCGGGTTATGTAATGCTCCGGCGACATTCCAACGATATATGATAGTGATTTTCACTGATATGGTGGAAGATATCTTAGAGGTGTTCATGGACGATTTTAGTGTGGTGGTTGATTCATTTGATGAGTGTTTGAGAAATCTAGATAGAGTGTTGGCCCGTTGTGAAGACACAAATCTTGTACTCAATTGGAAAAAATGCCACTTCATGGTTGAGGAGGGCATAGTGTTGGGTCATAAAATTTCAAAGCATGGCATCGAAGTTGACAAAGCCAAAATAGAGTTGATTTCAAGGCTTCCTCCCCCCACTTCTGTTAAGGGGGTGAGGAGTTTTCTTGGGTGCGCGTGGTTTTACCGGAGGTTTATAAAAGATTCTTCGAAGGTGGTAAACCCTTTGTGCAAGCTACTAGAAAAGGATGCCAAGTTTGTGTTTGATGAGGGATGTATGCAAGCATTTGAACTTCTCAAGCTTAAGTTGACCACCACCCTTATCGTTACCACACCAAATTGGAGTTTGCCTTTCGAGCTCATGTGCGATGCAAGTAAGGTTGCGGTTGGGGCAGTTTTGGGTCAAAAAGTTTCATCCGGGGTACTATAAAAGCAAGACCATGAATGAGGCTTAAAGGAACTACACAGTAACATAGTGTTTGCAATGGAAAAGTTTCGGCCATATCTTATGGGGGCCAAAGTCATAATTCATACCGATCATACAGCACTTAGATAATTGATGACAAAGAAAGACTCCAAAGCAAGTTTGATACGATGGGTCTTGTTACTGCAAAAGTTTGATTTAGAAATTGTGGAACGGAAAGCTAGTGAAAACCAAGTGGCGGACCATTTGTCTTGCTTGGAGGAGGAAGGAAGACCATGTGATGGCCTAAAGATCAATGATGCATTTCCCGATGAGTAGCTACTTTCTGTGTCAATGAGTAATGTGTCGTGGTTTGCAAATATGGCTAATTACCTTGTGACTGGCATTGTCCCGTGTGAGCTCTCTTCTAACCAAAGGAAGAAGCTCAAATGGTATAGTTTGGATTTTTATTGGGATGAGCCGTATTTGTTCAAGATTTGCATGGATGGTGTGATCCGAAGGTGTGTCCCGAAGGAAGAGAAATTGAGTATCATGGAGGCTTGTCATTCCTCTTCCTATGGTGGCCATCATGGTGGGGCGAGGACTACTTCCAAAGTTCTTAGTTGTGGGTTTTATTGGCCAACATTGTACAGAGATGCAATTGACCTTGTGAAGAGGTGTGATGAATGTCAAAGAGCGGGTGAAATTTTGAAGAAAGATGAGATGCCTCTCAATACCATTCTTGAAGTTGATATCTTTGATGTATGGGGCATTGACTTTATGGGCCCGTTCGTTAGCTCGTATGGGAATACATACATTCTTGTGGCGGTGGATTATGTTTCAAAGTGGGTTGAAGCCATGGCTTTACCCAACAATGAGGCCCGGAGTGTTGTTGCATTTCTCAAGAAGAGCATTTTTACAAGGTTTGGTACTCCTCGTTCAATCATAAGTGATGGGGGGGTCTCATTTTTTCAATAGAGCTTTTGACACTTTGCTTTCAAAGTATGGTGTCAATCACAAAGTTTCTACTCCCTATCATCTCAAGCAAGTGGTCAAGTTGAAGTCTCCAACAGGGAAATCAAAAGCATATTGTCAAAGGCGGTCAATGAAAATAGGACTGATTGGTCTAAGAAGTTGGATGATGCTCTATGGGCATATAGGATTGCTTACAAAACTCTAATTGGTATGTCTCCGTAGCGGTTGGTGTTCGGGAAAGCTTGCCATTTACTGGTTGAGTTAGAGCACAAGGCCATGTGGGCCTTGAGGAAGTTGAGCCTTGATTGGAATGTAGTTGCTAATCTTCGGGTGGAGTAAATCAATAAACTTGACGAATTTAAATTCCATGCCTACTCTGGTTCGTCCCTGTATAAGGATAAAATGAAATACCTTCACGACAAGCATACTCGAGGCAAAGAGTTCAAGGTGGGGGATTTGGTGCTCTTATTCAACTCTCGGCTATTGTTGTTCTCGAGAAAGCTCAAGTCAAAATGGAGTGGACCGTTCAAAGTAGTATGTGTGACCCCATTTGGTGCTCTTGATTTAAAGAATAAAAGTGGGGAAATTTTTAGAGTGAATGGGCATAGGGTCAAGCATTACTTGGGAAAAATTGATGACAGCCACGTGGTGGCACTTCTTAACCTCAAATTATTTGATGGTAATATGCGTCGTGCCGCAACGTTAAATCAGGCGCTTCTTGAGAGGCAACCCATGTGTTTTTCTTCTTGTTTTTATTTGATTTTCATTGTAGTATAGAATTAATTTTTGGACTAACTGGTTGTGAGATGCTACAGGATTGTGTTGATGCAGTGTAGGACATAATGGATAAAATGATCAGGTCTTTTGAAGTTTCCAATGTGGCCTCACTACATTTAGTGCGAACCGCATTGAAGAAAGGGTGAAAATAACACTCTCTGAAGTTTGCCACCACGGCCGCAGTCCATTTTGTGCGGTCCACGGTGGACCACTGCAACCGCATACCATTTTGTGAGGACCGCAGTGGTTGCCTTCTCAAGCTTTGAGTCATGTTGAGTGGTGCGGACCGCGGTTGATTTTGTGCGGTCCACTGGTTGGTAAGAGTGGGCCCCAGGACCTTTTCTATAAATAGGGCCTGAGGCCCTCCTTTTACCCTTTTCGCACTATTGAATCTCAGAACCCTTAAAGCACCGTTCATCACCCCTGTTGCTCGTAATAATTGATTGGAACTGTTAAACTTCATTTCATCTCACAACTAGTAACTTAACTTCTTTTTAATTGCTTTAATTTTGTTATTTTCCTTTTCTTTTTGTTTTTTTTTGCCTTTTATTCTATTATTCCTGTATTTTATTCAATTGGTTAGGTTAGGGTGATTAATTCCTTGATTAATGTAGACTTAAGTAGTTAAAAACAATGGGAAATCACTTAGGGACATTACTTAGGTGCAAAATTGGGCTTAAAATCACAAAATATTGAACCCTCGCTTAGTGCCACAGCTGGGCACTCAGTGAGGACCGCAGTCGATTTTGTGCGATCCGTTGTTCCCTTGTGCGGTCCGCAATAACATTTTGTGTGGACCGCATTGCTGAGTGTTGGTTTTCTGAAGTTTGGGGACTACGGCCGCACTACATATTGTGTGGCTGCATTGGTCCCAATCGGCCGCACTATATTTTGTGCGGTCCGTAAAGAAATTGTTCAGATAGTGGGTAGTCTGAACCCTACCTCTTTACAGACCGTGGTCGATTTTGTGCGGTCCGCATTGACCCATGTACGGTCGCACACCATTTTGTGTTGTCCATACTGCATACCTTATGCAACTGTCTACGCTTGTAACTCTGCTTCTTAACTGTTTCTACTGATACTAACAAGCTTATTGAATTGTGTTTGCATACAATGGTGAAACAACGAGGAAAAGGCTCTAAACAACCAGGCAAAGGAGAATCCTCCTGGGGAGGGAAACAGATAATGATAAGACTAACTCCTCAAGCCCGGCAAAGTATTAAAAAGACAAGAAAGTTGATAAAGGCTGCTGATAGAGCCATTGACATGTCGGGGAGTGAGTACGAGCCCTCTCGAGAGATCTCCTCAGACTCCGTGACAGAGTTCATCCCTGACTGGCCGAAAAGGAACAGGCTAAGAGACATAACTCCAGCATCCTCCCACTGCACAAGTGTCAATGAATGTTTCTTCTGAGTCGTCTGAAGGCTCAGCTGCCGGTAGTGAGGAATAATCCACCTGTCCCACAACTTTATTATCCGGAGAGGGTGCAGTAGGAGATGAGGAGGAAGTTGGAGGAGACGGAGATGTAGGAAAAGGTGGTGAACCTTAGGTTGGCGGGGTTGATAGAACTAGGAAATCGAAGGCGTGGTAAGACCGGTTCGTGAGTGAGGTAGTGTATCATAAATTCCGGGAAAAGTGGCCGGTGAGGAAGTTGATCCCAAAAAGGAGTTTTGTAGATAGAGACTTGCTACCTCACAACCGCAATGTGAGGAGGCAGTTTAGGGAGAAAACTGGCTGGGAGCACGTTTTGGCTGACTGTGTAGATGCCAACAAGCACTTGGTCAAGAAATTCTACACCAACGTTGCCCACTTCAAAAAGGGTACCAAGGTGATCAAGGTGCGAAACCTGAATGAGTTATTTGACGGGAAGACAATAAATGACTACCTTGGATTTGATGAGGAGGATGAGACATTATATATGGAAAAGATGGAAATGGGTGAGGAGGTCCGTCCCTGGTTGGCACAGTATATGGAAATCCCAAGTACCACCCCTGATTGGTTGAATGCGGGCGTCAAGATTTTGAGACGTAGTTTGAACTTCGAGGCAAAGGGGTGGGAAACTTTTGTGTGCAACAGACTGGACCCCACTACTCATGACAATACCCTTCCTCTTCACCGAGTAGTGTTGGTGGCGTAAAGCATGGGGGGTACCCGATAAATGTCGGGAATGTAATATCTCAGGTAATCACACTGGTGGGCACGGAGCATGATAGAAACAACCCTTTCCCAACTTCTTGACTATGTACTTTAGGGACCTCAAGGTTGAGAAGAGGCCATTCGACATAAAGGTCAAAGCAAAGGCCCCATTCTCTTGGTACAACATGCAGGGGGATGACAACCTAAAGAGCAAGAACTTTAAGGGAATAGATACTACTGCAACTGGCCAGTCTAAAGAGCTAGTTGTCGTAGTGGCTCTTACTCAGCCTGCCTCCACTTCTACAGACATCCCTCCTGGCTGATCCACCTCAGCAGATTCGGAGATTACCTCATCCCGAGTTTACTCGGTGACTGCTCACCGACTGAGCCAGGCTCTTCTCAATATCAACAACTGGATGCAGATAGTTTCATCCAAGTTGTCTATCCTCACTACCACAGTAGAGGCTCAGTCGGCTCCTCCACCTCCGCAGATCTCATAGTCCATAGAGGATGCTCTCAAAGAGATTCTAGCCAACCAAAAAAAATCCTCGAAATTCAGAAGGTGCTCACAGATGCAGTTGATTCACATGGTAAGGCTCTTAAGGAGCTTGCTAGGGAGCACAAGAAGTTGAGGAAGACGCGGGCTTCCAAGGAGTCCGTGAAGGAGATGAGGGTTGATGTTTACCGGTTGAAAGCAAACTAGCTGCCTTTGGATTTACTGCTTCAGGACCCTGACCAGCAGCTCATCCCCAGCTAGAGCAGTCTCAGATGCCTCCCAAGAGGAGTAGGATGATTCCCCGAGCGAACGATGTAGTCATCTAGTTGGAAGCCCCACCGGAGGCCTCCTCCAGTCAACCACATGATGCTCCTCAAGAGCCTGTCCAGGTCCAGGCCCAGGTCCCAGCAACAGAGCAGCAGGCCACAGGGAACCAGTCTCAGGTTCCTGAGCACAGTGAGGACCCAGGGACCACTCAGAAGCCCATGTAGAAAGACAAGCCATAGGGAGTCTCTATATCCTTTTCTATTCTATTTTTGGTGCTTAATTAGTTTAGTTGGCATTAGGGACAATGCCAACTTTCATTTGAATGGGTAGTCCCTACCTTTATGGATTCATTAGATGATTGTATATATTTGACAGTTTTTACGCTTTCCTTATTTTTCATCTTTGGTTTGTATATAATTTTAACATTTCGTTATTCTCGCACTTTTATTTTTCTTTGGTTCTGTATATAAAGTTATGTTACATTGTATATATTCATCCCATCTACTGTATATTCGACAAATACCCTCTTGTATATATTCATTTTACTTTCCGCAAATTTTTTGTTCTTAGCTTCTTAATTATGTACGTAACTTCTTATTTTGAAATTTTTCAATAAGCCTTTGATTTTCTTAATACTACGATTCTTTCCAAAGGTGGAGTTTGTGTGAATCGGGTGGCTCTTCCCAATGATGGATGGCATGACAACCTTCTTAAGGGTTTGAGTCCGTTTTTCTTTTTGTTTTTCGTAGTTAGTGGTTAAGGGTGCCTCAAGCAAAGCTTCACTTGGGCCTAGCACATTTTCCTTTGATCTTATGGTCAAAAACAATTTGTTATGTTTAGGATGGTGAAAGTCGTGACCTTGAGACTCTTGTGTTGACCGATAATCATCAAGTGGTTTTTCGGGATCATTGTGTGCTCAAATCTTATCTAAGGTCGTTGTCGGCCCCAGACTGTATGTCTTTAGTGATCCCATAGCGTGTGTGGTGAGAAATTGCATTGAAAGTCCAAGTCCTGAGACATTGGTCTGAACTTGCCCTAAATGTTTGTTGAGGCAAAATCCTATGTGAATTTCGATTTGAGACATGACTATAAGCTCTCCTTGATCCAAATGATAGCTTGAACACATCCACAGCCTGCCAAAGATAAAAATCCCTAGTCAACTCTTTTGAGCCTTAAAACTTTTTCCTTTAAGAACCATAATACAAGCCTTTACCCGTTCTAAAAGATACCCTCTCTTGGCACCCAATATTTCCTTAGCACATGGAAAAAATATATGTTTGTGGGGAGAGACGAGGATTGCAACAAAGTGGTAAAAAGGTACAAAAATGAAGAAAAAGAAAAGGGCAATATAAAAGAAATAAAAGCAAAAAGACAAAAAGAATGTTCAATATGAAAGAGAATAAAAAGGGATTCAAGAAAAGCAAAGAATGAAAGGTGTGGGAAGTTAAAAAAAGGAGAAAAAGTTTGAAATGTACAAGAAAGAGTGATAGTGTGTCTCTCTAACCCCTTAGAAAGAAGTGAATGACTCAAAGAGTCAAGTGAATGTGTGCCAAATGAAACAAAAGAAGTGCTTAAGGGAAGATGGAATATACTTAGACCAAATATTTTCTACCCTGAACCAAAAGCCTTCACAATGTCTCCACAAAAGCCCTATATGATCTTGAGTTGAATGAAGCTTACATTAGTGGTGACTCACATAAGGGACAAATATATGGTACTTAGAACTAGACTTGTGACTTTTCTTTTTGAGAGATGATTGAATTCCCATTAACCTCGTTATGAGTGCCACTATTCTAAAGGTGAGGTTTGCTTTAGGAAAGCTGAGGATGTGTAAGTTTGGGTTCCACAATGACTAAAGTAGTAGAAAGAGTTCTTTGATATGTTGAGTCAAATCTTGATGCTTTGGTGTCGCACTTAATCCATGGTGTTTTGAAGAGTAAATGTTGTTAATGAATCATTTGTATTGAAGGCAATTGGTAGTCCCACTTGAGGCTAGATGAGGTTACTTTAGAATAGTTGAATTTTCTTGGATTTTCCCTCGAGGGGTAGGTCTTATTTTGTTTGCTCGAGGACAAGCAAAAGCTTAAGTTTGGGGGACTTGATAACTAGTGATTTTCATACATTTTGTACTCCTTGCTTATATTTTGATTATAAATTTGTACAAAATAGTCCCAAAAAGGCTCACAAGTTGTGCTTCATTGCAGGTTTGATCAACAAGGTGACAAGATGTCAAAGATCAGCTCAAAAAAAGTGAAACTTGCACAAGTATCAAGGCGAAAAAAAGCTCAGGCAAAAAAAGGTCAGTGCGGCTGCACGCCATTTTGTGCGATCCGCACAAGTGAGGTTCAGAGAGTATGTTATTCAAGTAAAAAATCAATGCCGTTGCACTAGGTTTTTGTGTGGTCCGTACTGAGATCAATGCAGCCGCACTCGATTTTGTGTGGTCCGCAGTGAGAAGGATCAGAGAAGTGCCAGTTGGGAGTTTCAAGCCAATACAGACCGCGCTCCATTTTATGCGGACCGCACTAGAAGCTACCGTGGACGCACTCCATTCTGTGTGGTTCGCATTGCCCGAGTTTAGAGAGTTGGATTCTCAAGTTCAGAGCCCTAGTGCGGCCGCACTCTATTTTGTGCGGTCCGCACTAACCCCGCAAGGGTATTTTTCCAGAATTGTCAGCTTAGTATAAATAGCTTCTTTTCCATTTTTAGGTGAAGCAGATAGATTTAGCTGGTAGCTGAGCTCATGGGTTCGAATATTTTAACTGTTTTGGGAAATATTATCTTTATTTCAACATTGAATGTTCTAGTTTATCGTAGCAATTAATTAATATGAGTTGTTCTTCATCTATTTCCTTGTTTTCTTCTTCAATTATGAGTAGCTAGACCCATAATCTAGGGTTGTGGCTCAACCCTAGAGTGAGTAATTAATGGGTCTTGTGTTTTAGGGCTAGATTGACTATGGGTGTTTCATATTTGGACTAATTTCATATTTAATTGCTGAATTAGTGGTTGCAAATACTAGTTCGTGTTTAGTTGATTTTGGTTCTTCTTGAGAAAGATAACCTATGTCTCTGAAATTAGTCTAACAAGGAATTGTGGCATACTCAAGAGATTGATAGAACCAATTAAAGGGTTAAACCTAGATAAAGTTATACCCGACTTGAACTCTGTTTGCTTATTCAAATTTGCATACCCAATTGGTCTTGAGAAAGCTAATTCGGGCAAAATCACTCAAACAACTGAGAGGTATAGAGTGAGTAAAATCGTGCAACGGTTATATCATACTCCCCAAAAATGTCAATTATATCTTAAACTCAGGTATCCGTTAATTGACTACCTAGGCAAAAGTCACTACCCTAGTGCCTTTTAACCATTGGAACAATTTGTAATATCTTACTCTTAGCTTATTCTAGTTAAAATTAGCATCACAGTTGATAAAATTAGAAGTTAAACAAAAACCTAATAATGTTTAGAAGTGCAATTAAGAGCAATTACACAACTCTAAATTAGATAGATAACCGACTCCAACTTCCAGCTCTCTGTGGAAATCGATCCCGACCTTAATCGGGTAAAAGCTGCTTTAACCCTCTCTCGCTACTCTATTGTAGTGCAAGGTAAGCTTCGATCAAGATTTTCTAGGAGGATTGAGGGTATGCATGCTAGGGAAAGAGAGGAAAGGGAGGCTAAGAGGTCTCGAGAGTGGGGCCATTTCTCTAGTTGCCCGTGCCCCAGCAGCAGGTCGTCATGGTAGGGGTTATATGAGTCACCCCGTTCATTTAGCTATTCCAGTAGCCAGTGGTGCTCTAGCTCCTCCTGGGCCTCAGGAGCCTTATTATGCACCTTCGATATCTAGGGCGCCTCCTGTGCGGGGTGCTTTCAGAGGTTAGTCCACCCGACCTGGCCTGAGCCAATCACTGATGTCAGGTCCTCCTAGAGCTATTTTTTAGGGTGGTAACATACGCCATATGGTAAGGGATTTCCCTAGACTTGGGAGGAGTGCGCCTTCACAAACTTCTCAGCCACAGCGTGCCCCGCAGAGTTCTCAGGCTATGGTTACCACTCCAGTTGCTACCCTACCTACTCAACCGGCTAGAGGTGGAGGTTGGGGAGGTATAGGTCACCCTAGATGGGGAGGCCAGGCCAGATACTATGCCCTTCGTGTACTTATCGAGGTTGTTGCCTCTGATTCTATCATCACAGGTACTATACTGGTTTGTCACAGAGATGCATCGGTTCTATTTGATCCAATCTCCACTTATTCTTATGTGTCTTCTTATTTTTCTCCACATTTGGGTGTACCTCGGGATTCTTTGAGTTCCCCTATTTATGTTTCTACTCCTATGGGAGATTCTCTTGTTGTGGACAGCATTTATCGGTTGTGTTTGGTTGCTCTTAGTGGTTTTGAGACCAGAGCCAATTTATTGTTGCTCAACATGGTTGATTTTGATATTATCTTGGGCATGGACTGTTGTCGCCCTATTATGCTATTCTTGATTGTCACACCAAATCCGTGGCGCTGGCTATGCCAGGTGTACCGCGTGTTGAGTGGAGAGGTGCCTTAGATCACACTCCCAGTAGAGTTATTTCTTTACTTAAGGCTCAGGTATGGTTGAGAAGGGGTGTGAAGTGTATTTAGTTTATGTGAGAGATGTCAGTATTGATACCCGTTCCGTTGATTCAGTCTTAGTAATACAGGATTTTTCTGATGTATTTCCAGTTGACTTTTCGGGCATGCTGCCCGATAGAGATATTGATTTTGGCATTGATCTATTTTCGGGCACTCGGCCCATTTCTATCCCTCCGTATTGTATGGCTCCTCCTCAGTTGAAGGACCTGTTACAGGAATTGCTTGATAAGGGTTTTATTCGGCCTAGTGGATCACTTTGGGGTGCTTCTGACTTGTTTGTGAAGAAAAAGGATGGTCCCATGCGTATGTGTATTGATTATCGCTAGTTGAACAAGGTTATAGTGAAGAACCGTTATCCTTTGCCTCGTATTAATGATCTGTTTGACCAGCTTCAAGGCGCACGAGTGTTTTCTAAGATTGACTTGCGCTCAGGTTACCATTAGTTGAAGATTCGAGAGCTAGACATCCCGAAGATTACTTTTAGGGCTCGGTATGGTCATTACGAGTTCCTTGTTATGGGCTGACCAATGCCCTAGCAGCCTTTGTGCATTTGATGCACAGTGTATTCCGGCCATATCTTGACTTATTTGTCATTGTCTTTATTGATGACATTCTGGTGCATTCCCGGAGTCGGGAAGATCATGAGCAGCACCTGAGGATAGTGCTCCAGACTCTGAAGGAAAAGAAGTTGTATGCAAAGTTCTCAAAATGTGAGTTTTGGTTAGATTCTGTGGCATTCTTAGGTCACATGGTATCGAGTGAGGGTATTCAGGTGGATCCAAAGAAGGTAGAGGCAGTGCAGAGTTGGCCCAGACCATCCTCAGCTACAGAGATCCGCAGTTTGCTCGACTTGGTGGGTTACTACCGTCGTTTAGTGGAAGGGTTTTCGTCGATTGCAGCCCCTATGACCAGACTGACCCAGAATGGTGCTCCGTTCCAATGGACTAAAGAGTGTGAGGCGAGCTTTCAGAAGCTCAACACAACTTTGACTATAGCCCCAGTTTTGATATTCCCTACAGGTTCGGGGTCTTACATTGTCTATTGTGATGCCTCGAGGATTGGCCTTGGAGCGATTTTGATATAGGACGATAGGGTGATTGCCTACGCGTCCAGACAGTTGAAGGTGCATGAGAAGAATTATCCTGTCCATGATCTTGAGTTAGCTACCATTGTTCACGCCTTGAAGATCTAGCACCATTATTTGTATGGTGTGCCTTGTGAGATTTATACTAATTATCGGAGCTTGCAGCACCTGTTCAAGCAAAACGATCTAAATTTGCACCAGAGGAGGTGGTTAGAGTTGCTAAAGGACTATTATATCACTATGTTGTATCACCCTGGTAAGGCCAATGTCGTGGCTGATGCCTTGAGTCGTCCGGCAGAGAGTTTTGGGAGTTTGAGCTGAGATGCGGGATACCGAGAGATACTTGGCACGTATATTGAGGATACCAAGAGATCCTCGGGATACCAAGAGATCCCTAGCATATTTTGAGGATACCAAGATATCCTCGGGATACCAAGAGATCCCTAGCAGATTTTGAGGATACTAAGAGATCCTCGGGATACTGAGAGATCCCCGGTTATTATCCTTGTGATTGTTTTAGCCTCTGTTTTAGTTATTGAGTTTCTTACTATCTTGTATTAAATTCTTACTATTAGCTTTCAACTGTATTACTTATCTTATTGTGTCATACTTATACTTTTATCTTATCTCAAAGGGCCCTGACCTTCCTCGTCACTTCCCCACCGAGGTTAGGCTTGGTACTTATTGAGTACTATTGTGGTGTACTCATGCCCTTTCTATGCATGTTTTTCATCTGCAGATCCAGGTACTTCGGTTCAGTCCTACCACCCTTGAGGCGAGGCGAGGCGACTGCTCTAGAGACCTCGAGGTATACCTTCTACATCCGCAGACCGAGGAGTCCCTTTCCATTCTAGCTTGTAGTGATAGCCCTTCTATCTTTTCTATTGATGTAGACATTCCGAAGTTAGAGCATGTTGGTATATGCGTAGCTTGTGATTCATGGGTTTCTGGGTTTTGGGGAAAGATATATTAGTTTGAGAGTTAATATTGTGTGCCAAGCGGCACTTCTAAATGTTGTTTTATTACACTATTTCTATTTTAAATTATTTTCATCTGCAAATTGGTTTATTTTCCGCATTTTAGGCTTACTTAGTCGTAGAGACTAGGTGCCGTCCCGATGGTTCACAGAGGGCAAACCGAGGTCGTGACATGTAAGTATCGCGGCACTCACAGTCACAAGACTGAAGATTGCCGACAGTTAAGAGAAGAAGTTGCTTGGTTATTGAACTGTTGACACCCCCGAGAATTCCAGAGTGAGCGGGCCAAAAACAACTTCAGGAATAGGGACGCCAACAAACATGGTGAACTAGAGGAGCCTCAGCACGTGATCAACATGATCATTGAAGGAGTCTATGTTACCCATGGGCCAATGATAAAACACACTAAAGTATCTATCACAAGGGAAAAATGCACCCGGGATTATGTTCCGGAGGGAGCCATTTCGTTCGACGATAAGGATGCCGAAGGCATCGTAAAACCTCACATTGATTCAATGATAATATTCGTACTTATCAGTAAATCTCGATTTAAACGTGAACTGATTAATCCAGGTAGCTCGGCCAACATCATTAGATCAAAGTTCGTAGAGCAATTGGGGTTACAGGACCAAATCGTACTAGCAGTCCGGGTATTGAACGGATTTAACATGGCATGTGAGGCTATGAAAGGAGAGATAACCTTGCCAGTAAATAGTGCCCGGACAATCCAAGAAACAATGTTTTATGTGATAGAAGGGGACATGAGGTACAATTCTCTATTCGGAAGGCCAGGGGTCCACAACATGAGGGTGGTACCCTCGACCTTGCACCAGGCATTGAAATTCCCCACACCTGGGGGAGTCAAAATGGTCTACGGAGAGAAGCTGATAAGTGTGGATTTTGACCACTTATTAGTACCTTTTTACTTTTGTTTCAGTCCGAAAGTGTTGATTTATGTTACCAAAACTAATGAAAGTGTGTAAATTGCAGGAATGTTAGAGATTTGGACTCAAATGAAGAAATCCAACTCAAAAAGTATTGTTACATCTCAAAAGTCAAGAAGGGGTGCAACAGACCAAAAGTGCGATCCGCAGAAGTATTTCTGCGACTACAGAAGAAAGCACAGACCGCAGAATTTGCCTTGTAGCCACAGATATGTTGTTGAATCTCAAAGATGGAACAAAGAGAAGTGTGGGCCACACACAAATTGTGCATCCGCAGAACATGGTCGCACTAACAATAATTTAAAAAGTTCAAAAAATGTGCAAAATGATCAAAATTGAAGCCTTGCCTGAAGTGCGGACCGCACATAAATTGTGTGGCGGTAGAAGCTGAAGTGCGGACCACACATGAATTGTACGGCCGTAGAAGTTGAAGTGCAGATCGCACATGAATTTTGCGGCTGCAGAATGTTCAACTTGCAAGATCAAACAAAGTGCAGACCGTACATGGAATTGTGTGGCCGCAGAACCTCCCGAATGACATTGTTGTTAGTGAATTTTGGGCCACTGTAGATAGTCCGGAATCACATTTTTAGGTTAAGTTTTGAAATAGCTGTACCTATTGTAGTTTACCATTTGAGAACTTTGTGATTATTTGGGGCCAAAAACGTCATATTTTATCATTTTAAGTTGATATTATGGCTTTAATTAGTGTTTCTACTTTGTTTTCTTCATTTTCTACTATGAGTAGCTAGACATTTGCTAGGGTTGTGACCCAACCCTAGTGTGTAAACTTAATGGGTATTTAATTTAATGCTTGTTTATAATTGAGTATTTATTATTTAGCTTTGTTCATGCTTTAATTTTAGAATTAATGGTTGCAAATATCGATTCATGCCTTTTTATTTGGTCTTTATTTGAGAAAGTTGGACCTAGACTAGAAAAACTTGGTTAACAAGAAATTAGGCTAGTTAAGCTTTTAGTTAGCTTAGTTAAATGGTTTGAAATATAGATAGGGAAAACCCGATTTTAGATTAGCAACCACTTAGCATAATACCCATTTTGGCTTGAGAAAACCAAATTGGACAAAATCATTATATGACCGAGAGGTATTGAGTGGGTAATTTAGAGTTCTGAGCTATAATACACCCCAATCACTAAAATAAGTATTAACATAATTAACCCATTAGGTGAACACATAGGTGAAGGTTACCTCCCTAGAATTTTTACCTATTTGAAAACAACCAAAAATAATTAGTCAATTTCTAGTTTCATTTCTCTGGTTAATCAGTAGTTTGTAGAAGTAATTTTCAACAGAAACTTGTTGGAAAGTGTATTTAAGCTATTTCTTCTACACTTATCAAGTGTACGCTCTAGCACCCATTCTTAGATCCATGTGGAAATCGACCCCGACTCATTGTTGGGTACTATTCTTCCAACGACCTCTTCCACTCATTGTGGAGTGTGGATTGAGAGTGAATCAATTTTTGGCGTCATTGTCGTAGAGTTAAAACAGTGTTAGATATATATATTTGAGTGTGTTTTTGGAATATCTTCTTTCCTCTTCCGTGGTACTAATTTTTTTAAGAAACCATATGTACAGACATGCGAACAATGAGCTCGAAATTTTGCCTTTGGGGGACTTGGATAGCGAGGAGGAACAAGTAGATGAGGTACCTCAAGAGCCACATGCCAATCGGAAAGGTAGGATACCACTTGAAAATGTGCCCGTTCCAGCCCCTCCCCCCCCCTCCACCTCTACCATAAGTGGCTTAAAATCGCATATTGCCCAACGAAGGTTATGCTTGTAGAATAGTCCCTCCCCATAGTAGGTCGAGCAACTTTCAAATCACTAACGTGATGTTCACATTACTTGAGCAACAATGTATCTTTACCGGTGCACCAACTCAAAATGCCTACAAATATTTGAAGGGTTTTATGAATATATATTGGGGGAGCAAGCAAACGAATGTTTCTGAGGATACATTGAGGCTAAGGCTTTTTTCCTTTTCTCTACGGGAATAAGTCTTGGATTGGTTGGAATGATTGCCGAACCATTTGATTCACACTTGGAGTGAGTTGCGGCCAAATTCATTGTTATGTTTTTCTCTCCCGGGCACATGGATACACTTTGAGATGAGATCTTAGAATTCAAACAAGAGCCAAATGAATCACTATACGAAATTCGAGAGCTCTAGACAACAATAGTTAAGGAATATCCCAACAACGATATGACAGAAACATATTGCAACAAACTTTATATCGTGGAATTAACACAACCAACCAATGTGTAGTGAATCAACTAGTTGGTGGGTACTTTATGACTACGCCTTATGAGGAGGCGTGTGATATTCTAGATGAAATGGCGGAGACGTCATTGTTGCATCCTATTTTGCACCAGTCAAAACAAGATTCAACTTGTTGTTTCTTTGTTGTTGATGAAAGGGATTTTCCACCTAATATTTGAAGGTATACTGGGGTACCTATTTAATTACTAAAGGTTATATTTTTTACAAGTCTACTAACCGGTGAGATTATGGGTAAGATTTCTTGTTCTTCTAAGAGGAAGGTATTAGGCATCCCTTAAAATCTACTCGATATAGCTCCATAGGACTTAGACTAGATTCGAAACCAATGTTTTGTACTATGCCTTAACTAGAGTTCAAAGAGTGTACTTGCCATATATTAGGGGATAATATCTATAAAGGGATAGCATAGTTTAAAGAGGATGAATTTTAAAGAAAGAGTTTTTAGGAAAATAACGTTAATATATATAAGTTTGAAAAGAACTTTGAAAGACCAAATGTTTGTTATGAAAGCGTTTTAAAAGAAGATAAGTTAATGCATTTGTTTCCTAGAGTATAGAAGTTTATATTATTCTAATGTGGTGCAAGTGTTAAGAAAATGATCCTAAGATGTACCTAGGGGTGGCAAACGGACGGGTCGGGTCGGATACGGTTCGGGTAAAAAAACGAGTAATACAAAAAACGGGTAAAATATTCGACCCGACCCATATTTAATATGGATAAAAAACGGATGAACCGACGGATAAAACGGTTAACCATATTATCCGTTTATGGCTAAGGTTAGGCACGCCAACAACTGTTTGCATATGGCAGGAAATTCACATTTGTTCCTATAAGGCACCATCCAGTGCTTAGGTTAGGCAAAAGAAACTGAGATAACAAGTGAACAATGGGTAATACCGGGATTCTTCAAAATTAAATTCAAAGACTCACATTATGTCACAAAAGTTAAAAACAGAACAAACTACGTAGTCCAGTCCAAACGACAATAATTGCTCATCTGCAGCTTCGATTCATATGAAAGATAAGGCTAATGTTTTTCAATCATCGTTTGATGGTTTGATTTGTTCGGATTTTACTTTTTTTTCTAGAGAACTGCGGCTATTCTCGTAAAAAAAAAAGTAAAATAAAGCAATTGAATCAATATGGAAGAACGTTGGTACCTTTTGCACTGTTAATCTGTGACGAAATTCAATCCATGGAGCTTAGGGTAAACTGAAGTGAGAAAAAGGTTTGGGAATTAGAGTAAAATTGTGGGGGGG